>JAUUDZ010462280.1:0-12159 GCA_032361705.1 Panulirus versicolor | reverse complement strand
ATATCAATACAGTACAGCAGACAGAAAATGTTTATTGACTTGCTCATGACAGTAGATTAACTAATAACATCATTCCCCTTCCAAAAAGGAAACATACCTTGAGTTATTTTCCACTTTCTATGTGATATTAATCTTCCAGGTAAGATCAGCTTATTTATGGGTCTTTCCTGGAAGTGTGAGACTCATAGAAGACAGGAATGGCTCCTATGGTTTAAAGGTGTAATGCCACAGCAAAATCTTTCCTTGGTAAATTTCATCAAAATCACTCATTATTTCTAGCATATAAGAAATTTGTATTGCTCAGAACATCTCTGTTGTTCTTTAAATAAATACTTATCTAGTGAGCCTTGTACAAAATAAGAGAACAAAAAACACCCTTTCACCAGTAAAATTATGTCTTTTACAGTTTGAGACCAGTTTTATATGGAAAATAAGGATTTTATAAAAACACTGTTGTGTAGATTTATTTCAAGTGTGCACATGTCTTTCTCTTTTCCTGTTTTAATGCTGAGACCACTGGATGCTTTTCAGATCTATTCCCTCTTGCACCATTTCCCAAAGAGGACTGAAAGATAAGATGCGAATTAATTAACAGTTCCTAAATTCCATTAAGTTCCTCAAAAATTAATGAACTGTAATACTGTATTAACAAAATCTTATGAAAAAATGATAAGACCATCAGAATGATAATCCATGCCATTAAAAGATGACACAATATAAAAATCTTAACTAAAAACAACACCACCTAAGTTTTGAGGGCATATTCACATCTATCAATACAAAGGGGTATATATACAGTGGTATGCCATGTCCATGTGGACTGCGTTCTACTTCAGAGTTCAAAAATCATACTCTCTCAAAAAAATTCCCTGGTTCAGTCCAATAACAGCAGTTGCCAGCTGTATACCATATCAATCCAATTTATTCCATCTTTTATACTCTTTTCACCCTCCTACATGTTCAGATCCCAAGTATCCACCTTTCTATCTCTAATTTGGTCTCCCCCTTCTACTTGTCCCCTCCACTTCTAATACATATACCTTCTTTGTCAATCTCTCTTCATTCATTCTCTCCACATGTCCAAACCACTTCAGCACACCCTCTTCAGCCCTCTTGACCACACTCGACATACTACCACACCTCTCTCTTACCCTATTACTACTTACTAGTTCAGCCCTCCCAACTTCACATACAGTCCTTATACTTTTCAATTCCAAGACATTTATCCTCTTCCATACATTCTCACTTATGGCCTATACCCTGCATCCATACATCATCATCATTACTATCATAACTTCAAACAGAACCATTTTTTGGCCTCTCAGATTATAAACATTCTTCAAAGCTCTTGAATCTATTATGGCCCCTCACCCATCCTATGACTCACCTCACCTTCCACGGTGCTATTCACTGCCATGTCAACTCCCAGGTATCTAAAACAATTCACCTCCTCCAAGTTTACTCCACTCAAACTTACACCCTGAATAACCTGTTTCTTTGCACTGTTAAACCTAATAACCTAGCTTTTATCCACATTTGCTCTCAACTTTCTCCTTTCACACATTTTCCCAAACTCTGACATCAACTTCTGCTGTTCCTCAGCTGAATATGCCATTAGAAATGTGTCATCAGAAATGACTCACCTCCGAAGCTCCCTAAAATGCTGCATACCTGCTTCTCTGTCAAAGATCTGTGCATTTACCTCTCTCACCAACCCATCCATAAACAAATTAAATAGCCATGATAAAGTCATGCCCCTGCTACAGACCCATCTTCATCTGGAACCAACCATCCTTCTCTTTATCTAGTAACACACACACACACACACACCCTAACCTCTTGCTAAGAATTCCAAACAGCTTTTTATAACTTTCCTTCCACACCTTATATTTGTAATACCTTCCACAGAACATCTCTGTCAACCATGAATCCAGACTTATAAATGACATACGAATCCTTATGTTTATGAAAATGTTTCTCACAAACATTCCTCAAAGCGAAAACCTGATCCACGCATTCTCTCTCACCCCTGAAACCACATTGTTTTTCCCCAATCTGATGCTTAGTGCATGCCACCACCCTTTCAATCACCAGTCTTCCATACAATTTATTAGGTATGATTAAACTTATACTTTTGAAATTTGAGTGCTCACCTTTGTCATCCTTGCTTTTTATTCAGTGGCACTTTAAATACATTATGCCAATCCTCAGGCCATAATCTATGATCCATACATACAGTGAAAATCCTAACTAATCAATTAACAACTTAGTCACTTCCTTCTTTAAGAAATTCAACAGTAATGCCATGCACTTCAACCAACTTGCCACATTTCATCTTAAGCAAGGTTTTCATCACCTTCTCACTTCAAAAAACCACTTGTCATGACATTCTCACTTTGCATGTCCCAACACAAGTATACTTCATCTGCCACCCTATCATCAAACATTAAACAATCCTGGAAAGTACTCATTCCATCTCCTTTGTCTGTTACCACCTCCCCATTTGCCCCCTTCACTATGTTCCCATGCATTCTCTTTTTCTTACAATTAACCTTCTTCTAAAACATCTTATTCTCACTGAAGTTTGCTTCTACATACATGCTCACCCCAACTCTCATTTGCCCTCTTTTTCAGTCCCAGCACCTTCCTCTTGACCTCCTGCCACTCTGTCTTGTACATCAATGCCCTGCTTCCTTGTACGTACCATGCATACACCTCTCTCTATCACATGCAATTTTATTTTGTCATCCCACTACTCACTACACTCTCTCCACTGCCCACTTTACGCATGCACATGCCAGCTCTGCTTCCCTAATACCTCCCATTCTTCACTCACTCCCTTAGCTTCATTTACTCTCATCTTTTGCCATTCTGCACTCAATCTTTCCTGATATATATTCACACAAAGTCTTTTTTCCAATGTCACTTACCCATACAATTTCTCCTCTTCCAAAACCTCTACAAATCTTGACCCTCACCTCCATCAGGTAATGATCCGATATCCCACCAGCTGCCCCTTTTAGCACAGTCACATCCAAGAGTCTTTTTTGCATGCCTATCGATTAGTATGTAATCCAATATTGCTTGCTGACCATCTTTCTTACTCACTTTGTTTTATAGGGAAGCCTTAGGCATCACATGCCACCACCATATATCAGCTGAAATTCAAATGATGGCATGAAAGCAAGAATCAGAGACTTATGTGAGGTCTTTATTACCAGGCAATGTAGAACAACTTAAGGTTTGGTGAATCTTTATGGAGGAAGAAGAGTTTATTTGAAGATGCTGGACAAAGTGTTCAACTGTGGAGCCTTATATTTACATTTATTTCATTGTACTGTGTTATGATTTTTTTAATGATTTAGATTTTTTCTTTTTTGGCCTCATTTGTCTACAAAAAGTGTTTCCACTCTATTGTTGAAGAACTAAACCCACACATTGCATGTGTGGGAAAATCATTTTTCTTAACGTCATTTTGGTTTAAGTCACATTTTCCTAGAATGCATTTTTGATGTTAATCAAGGACTTCCTGTAGTATGCAGTACTGAAACTGGTAAAGGGAGGCTATTGTTATATGTTATTGGTGAAAGATTTTTCTTTTAGATCTGTTTCTTCAGAAAATTCCTTCGTACATATTCCAGCCATGAGTGTTGCAGCAGATCAAACCGATGATGAACTTACCATCCCCCGGGCTGCTATGAACAAGATGATAAAAGAACTTCTTCCAAATGTGCGAGTTGCAAATGAGGCTCGTGAACTCATTCTTAACTGCTGCACTGAGTTCATTCATCTCCTTTCCTCTGAAGCTAATGAAATATGTAATCAACAGCAGAAGAAAACTATAAATGCAGAACATATATTAATGTGTGAGTGCATTATCTTCGTTTCTCAGTTTTCACCTAGTGGATCTACCACTTGATGTGTAGTACAATTAACCATTTAATCCATTTGAAAAAAAATTGTTTTTAGTCCTGAGAGCATCAGGCCTGAAGCACAAAAAGCATTGCATCATTGCACATCTTAAGACTATGAAATGATGTAATTCTTTGTTCAGAAATATTTCTAAATATTCAATTTTTCTTCTTGTTTTAGGACTTAATATTTCCAGTATATCTGAAGCTTCCAATATTTTGTCATCAAAATGCAGTTGACAACTTTAAACTGTATTCCAGTTTTATACAGCCAAAACATATCTTTTGGCTAGTAAGGATGTCTAGTGAAATATTTTTGTTCACGACATACAGCATGCAAAACAAGTGCATTATCTCTAACTTCTTATTCATTGTTTGAACTCAGCCCTGGATAATCTTGGCTTTGGGGACTACCGAGCTGATGCTGAGGCTGTGTTGAAGGACTGTAAGGCCATGGCAGCCAAGAAGAGAAGAAAAAGTACACGACTGGAGAATCTTGGGATTCCTGAAGAAGAACTCCTCAGGCAGCAACAGGAGCTCTTTGCTAAGGTGTGTATGGGGAAATGAAAAGATGAAATATCTCTTTTTTCACTTAACTAGATATGGTAATATCTCTGTTATACTTTACAAATTTTCAGTCATTGGATGGGGTGAAACTTTGAAAGCTTTTTCAGAATATTTAGGTTTTAGTTGTTCTGTTTTTCATGATGTGTGCAAAAACTCCACAGTATGCTGAAAGGATTCTTTTGTAAGAATTCAATGAATTGGCTTGACTTGCATTTAAAGTGAAGCAGTCACAATTTCTATAAGGGAATGAGAATAAATGCTAATCATGCATCATTTTCTCTTTAGAGAATCTGACATTTCGTGGAAAGAATAACAGTTTCTTTAGTAAGTATATGCAGAAGAAAGTAAAATTAGAAAATAAGTAAGAATAGGCAGAAGATAGAAAATAAGTAAGAATAAGTAGTAAGATGTAAAAAAAATAAGAAAAAGCAATCTGTGATGGGAGTTACAGGACAAAGGTTTGGTATCTGGAGATGACTGTATGGTAGAATTGCAAATAGGGCCAAAGAAAACACCTTTAGTGGAAAAGCTTACTACCCTTTACTCCTCTGGTTGTACTCAACTCATATAGGCAACTAAGGCCAGCTTACCAACTACCTCAGCAAACCCTGTCACTGTATTTTGAAGTCTATTAATGTTGGCCTCAAGAAACATAGCTTTATTTTACAAGAGCGATTTTTAGTTGACTAGAAATCAAGCGAAAATTAATAAATACCTTCTCTTGAGGTTTATGTAATTTAAAGGGAGAGTGCAAATCTTTAGTTATTTTGGTAGCATTTTAGAGCATTCTATGCTTCTTCAGAAAGGCCTCAAGTAATTGAATCTTTAGCATTCAGGCTTATTACAGTGACTAGAATTACAAATAATGTAATACTTTATTTATAATTCATCTTAAACATTTTTTAAGGTTAGAAAAGTTTGTAGAAAAAGCAAGGTTGAAAAGGTAAAATGAGATAGCTGGGACCAAGTTATTATGATGGAAACCTCTGTGTACATAATATCGTGCCATTCTGATCAACTCTGGGATTGGTTCTGCATCTCTTGATGTGCTGCCTGAGATAGAACCCTGGTTACAGGTTACAGTGGCTTAAAACATCTTGTATCCTATGTTCCACCATTCCCCCTCACAGGTGACTTTTGTGATTGGTTGTCACTCTGTATATCTTGCCCTTTAGGTTTATGATCAGTATTTGCACAACACAACCTGTATTATATTTTTCACCATAAACATAATAGAATCTACATTACACATGATTTCTGTCTAATGTTGATGTATTCCTGAAAAACACAACCTACTGGAATCTCCGGATGGTGAATCCCACTTGACTTAAGGATTAAAAGGAGGATTATGTTGCTTTGAGAGATTTCTCAATATAATTTTCACTCAGAAATGTGAGCAAAATGTCAAGAAACAAACCGTATAGTTCAGGTACATTACAGTGTTAATCTAAGTCTATAAACAAAAAAGAAAACACTGAATATTGTATTTAACTATAATATACAGTATATGAAGTTTGGCTCTATAACTTGTAAAAAATAGGGATATGTTCCTGAACTTGTCTCACTCACCTCCAGACCCATTCTTATCTCTTGTTCATGACATTTATAAGAAGTCCTAATCACACAAACATTAACAAATGTAAATATGATATATAAATGGATAGTATGAAAATATTATGAGTTGATAAGAGCACTCACTAATAGAAGCAGATATGCAGGCACAGGTCGACATGGTAGTCAAGTGTGATGATTAGTTCTAGTTGGAGTGTGGAGAGGGTAATATGCAATATGACTTTGGAAATCACTTGAATTTCTTAATGCTGAAGAAATCCAGCACACTCACTAGATTTGGTGAATCTTCCACTGATTTGACTTCAGTAAGTTGATTCCATCATTTTTGTGGTGAACGGTGATAATTATAGGGTATTGTGTAAATGCTGAATATGAAGAGACTTACACAATAATAGCCAATTGAAGAAGCCAGTTGTAAGGGCCTGTGGTGGTGGAATGAATGAGTGGGAAGGAAAGAGGGTGAGCCAATTATTGTTGTGTCCTCCCATCCATCCTCATTCATGGGATTAGCTGTTTACATATTTTCAACAGATTATTATTTTTGTTACCTATAAATATGGTAGACTCCATATCACTGAGAAAATGACATTAAGTTAGTTCATTTATGACATACAACATATGTTTAAAAAAGAAAAGGTTTAGAAATTTTATTTTTTTCTTGCATGTTTGCTCTGAAATAAGATGTTGATTTCTACCATACTAGGAGTTTTCTGACTTACAAACAACCATACTTATAAATGAGTTCCAAGAAACACTGTTTGATTCCCAGTCAAACATTCATTGAAGCATATTTTTGTATTAAATTTTGCTAAGTATGATGTATCATTAACTATATTTACATCAGAATACAATACATTTATACAGTCATGTATTTACTTCATGTAAATTATCATCATTCACATATATTTTTCTGCCTGCGTACAATTCAGCAAATGAACAGGGTCCAGGAATGCAATGCATTCATAAGTTGGGGACTCAGAGTGTATTAGCCCTTTGGCTGCATAATGAATTTCCAGCTGTATTCTTGAAATGTCTTTTCCAGCAAAATATGAAGGTAGTCAAAGGTTCTTTTTACTATTCTATCAAGGCAAAACCATAAATTTTCATATCTAGCATTAGGATTTCTTTGAAATAACATCTGATAGCAGGGAGTGGGAGGAAAGAAGAAAAAAGAAAATGAAGTATCTTTGGGTAATATCTGTAGGATGGCATAAACTTCCTCGGAAGTAACAGATTTCTTGATTCATATACTCACATTGATGAATACATTGTAAATAGCATGAAAATATTAAACTGCTAAATTTAAAAGGGGTACCAAGCTGCACTGTGTTGCCAACTCATGATTAGTCATCAAAAAACATTATGTTATCATTAAATGTGCATTTATATGCATTATAATACTTAACCCTAAAGATTGAAAAAAAATAAAGCAATGGATTTAGAGGGATGCTGAGCAGCTCAGTGTTATCAATTTGCAAACAATTATCTTTATTATTAAAGTTGAGTAATGTGGCAGTTGAGAGAATAATTGGTGTACATGGGGTGTTGAGCGTTGTAAATGGAAGTGGTGAAGAGCTTGTAGATTTGTGTGCGGAAAAAGGACTGGTGATTGGAAATACATTATCTGGGAAAGCAAAAATGGGTACGTTTGAAGGAATAGTGGTTCCAACAATGTTATATGGTTGCGAGGTGTGGGCTATAGATAAGAGTTGTGCGGAGGAGGGTGGATGTGCTGGAAATGAGATGTTTGATGACAATATGTGGTGTGAGGCGGTTCGATCGAGTAAGTAATGAAAGGGTAAGAGAGATGTGTGGAAATAAAAAGAGTGTGGTTGAGAGAGCAGAAGAGGATGTTTTGAAATGGTTTGGTCACATGGAGAGAATGAGTGATGACAGTTATAAAGGCAAAATTGGAATTCGGTATGGGTTCAGATGACTTTATCTAACATGTATTTCTCAATAAATGTTGCATTACATGTTTCACGGAAACAATCTTTCTCATCATCAGGTGCAAACAATTTATAAAGTTTTTAAATTCCAACAGCAACACTCCGTCGGGTCGCCACCATGCCGAGGTGGACACTGGCACGAACCGTCGGGTCGCCGCCATGCCGAGGTGGACACTGGCACGAACCGTTCTTTTTTTTCTCTTTTTTTTTTTTTGGGGGGGGGGGGCGAGGCTAAGGTGGGTTGTGTGGGTAGGGTGGTGTTGGTACCAAGCTGTGCGTGTTGTGTGGGAAGGGTGGTATTGGTACCAAGCTGTGCGTGCTGTACTACTTTTCTAACGCTATCGTATACTGATAATTCTTTCTTATTAATTTGGTTGATAATGGGATGTGCTTCATATTCACCCAGGGACAAATCAGTTTCTTAGTATTACCAATTAAGCCAGATTCAGTTACGTTATGATTAGCATAATCAGATCAGGGGCATAATGCGATTGGGTGCTAGTCCTATGAACTGTAATTTGTCTTAAAGTAACTTTAAGACACACTCTCTTACCAACCAAATCATTATGAAAGAATTATCAAGAAATGACGAGAAAGATAATGTTGTCGGGCGGTTTATGAGAGATATCTGTTAACCTCAGGTTAACAGATCAGGTAAGATATATCCGGGATGAAATGTGTCAGGAGACAGTGTCGATGTTTGAGAATGATGCAGTTTCACTGTATGATTACGTGAGCACAACTTCATAAACTAAGGAAGTTTAGCATCAAGAAGCTGGTTTCAGCTCCACCGGCCAAAGCTTATACTTGTGTGTTCTTTAACGTGACATGGAAACCATACCGACAAGTCACTCCACCAAGTGTTCTACAAGCACTTGCCCTCATTGTTGTCAAGAATCTACAAACACGTTACAACATCGGTATGTGCAGTATTTAGCTCTACAAACTTGTCTCCCCCTTACCGATGCTCACCTACTGGCGTCTTATTCTGAACTCTATAAAGTGGCTACGTTTATAGCCAGCCTGGGTTACGTTGCCATTAACGTAGTGTATACTACTATAAACATGTATCAGTGTATTCTACATGTATCAGTGTATACTACTATAAACATGTATCAGTGTATACTACTATGAATTTGTATCAGTGTATACTACTATAAACATGCATCAGTGCATACTACTATGAGTATGTATCAGTGTATACTACTATAAACATGTATCAGTGTATACTATGAATATGTATCAGTGTATACTACTATAAACATGTATCAGTGTATACTACTATAAACATGTATCAGTGTATTCTACATGCATCAGTGTATACTACTACAGACCATAAATCTGTCATTCCGTTCCTACATGTCTACAAGGAGTCCACGTCAGTGGTGGTCATAATCTTTCATGAGATTCATGTTCGTCGATCTGGGGTCCCCAAACCAAGTTGACACAAGAAGAACATCCAGTTCTCTGAGATAGTTTTTTGAATGACCTTATTACCTTGTGAGAACGTGCGTGTGTATGCCGGAGGTAAGATAATAATAGAGGATGAAAATGTTGTGTTATGGACGTGACAGCATCAGCTGAAGAGTGGAGCCACTGACCCATCATAAGCCAGGGCACCGGCCCCAGACCCAAGGAGAAGGCAGCCAGTAAGAGGATGAGGGAGGAGAGCGGCAGCCAACCTAGCCATTCAGCCGTCCACACTCTGCCCTCCGTCATGCGTAACCAGAAGTACACTCCCAGACTTCCTGCCAACAACACATTACTTTTAGTTGACATGCAGGATGATGAGCCGCTATTACTGGCTGACACCAACAGTATTCTCACCATAATGGCTGACACCATCCATTACTTTCACCATATTGGCTGACACCATCCGTTACTTTCACCATTTTGGCTGACACCATCCGTTACTTTCACCATATTGGCTGACACCATCCGTTACTCTCATAACTGGCTGACACCAACTATTTATTACACTCACCATGCAGGCTGATGACATCCATTGATATCACCATATTGACTGACATCAACCATTACTCTCACTATACTGCCTGACATCAACCGTTACTGTCACCATACTGCCTGACATCAACCATTACTGGCTAATACCAACTACATTGTTTAGTAATCTAACCATTTTTCCTGCAACTTTCATGTTCGTACCTCCAATATTACGAGCACAATCTTCCTGCTGAATTATATAATAATGATAATAATGGTATAGCATGATATTTTCCCGAAAATATTTAATCTCAACAGTGAGTAACTTATATCCTGTTAAGGAATGGATGAATATTTAATCTCAACAGTGAGTAACTTATATCCTGTTAAGAAATGGATGAATTGTTAGCATCTGTGTCATGTGTCTGACAACTTCCTCGGCATATCTGCCGTACAGGAACAGACAGACAGACATGCTGACAAACAGACAGACAGAGTGGCAGGAGCGCCTTTTTATGGAATAGTTTTGGTGGGTATTGTTGGCGCAGACTTATGTGATGGCATTGTTAATAAAGAAATATTTAATGGACATGATGGTACAGAGATATCTAGTGGGCATCGTAGGTACAAAGATATTTAGTGGGCATCGTAGGTACAGAGATATTTAGTGGGCATCGTAGGTACAAAGATATTTAGTGGGCATCGTAGGTACAAAGATATTTAGTGGGCAATGTTGATGTAGAGATATTTGGTAGATAATGTCTGGAACGAGATGATTGCATAATGTAAAATATATTTGTGTTGGAGTCATTTCTTTCTACAACAAAAGCTGAGATATATGTGGTAGTACCAGCACGGAAGGGAGAGAATACAAACCATTCTATGACGCGGTATAATGACAAGGAGGAAGTGACCGGCACAACTGACCTGTAGACAAGGTCATGAGAGCAGCAGACATTAGTAGTAGTGGCCTCCTTCCTACCCTGTCCATGATGAGAGCAGCGCCAGCTGTGGCCACTACCTGCACAAGGCCCACTACCAGGGCGGCGCTGTCCTCAGAGTAAGTGAACCCAGAGTCCTGAAAGATACATAAGGGAAATCTTATATGTCAGTATAAGGCAAATCTTACATATAAGATATATATATATATATTATATATATATATCATTATTTGCTTTGTCGCTGTCTCCCGCGTTAGCGAGGTAGCGCAAGGAAACAGACAAAAAAGTGGCCCAACCCACCCACATACACATGTATATACATACACGTCCACACACGCAAATATACATACCTATACATCTCAACGTATACATATATATACACACACGGACATATACATATATACACATGTACATAATTCATACTGTCTGCCCTCATTCATTCCATTCCCGTTACCACCCCGGCACACATGAAATGACAACCCCCTCCCCCTATATGTGCGTGAAGTAGCGCTAGAAAAAGACAACAAAGGCCATATTCGTTCAAGCTCAGTCTCTAACTGCCATGTATAATGCACCGAAACCACAGGTTCCTTTCCACAACCAGGCCCAACAAAACGATCCATGGTTTACCCCAGACGCTTCACATGCCCTGGTTCAATCCGTTGACATCACGTCAACCCCGGTATACCACATCGTTTCAATTTTTTCTATTCCTTGCTCGCCTTTCACCCTCATGCATGTTCAGGCCCCGACCACTCAAAATCTTCTTCACTTCATCTTTCCACCTCCAATTTGGTCTCCCACTTCTCCTTGTTCCCTCCACCACTGACACATATATCCTCTTTGTCAATATTTCCTCATTCATTCTCTCTATGTGACCAAACCATTTGAAAATACCCTCTTCTGCTCTCTCAACCACACGCTTTTTATTACCACACATCTCTCTTACCTTTTCATTACTTCCTCGATCAAACAACCTCACACCACATATTGTCCTCAAATATCTCATTTCCAGCACAACCTCCCTCTTCCGAACAGCTCTATCTATAGCCCACGCCTCGCAACCATATAACATTGTTGGAACCACTATTCTTTCAAACATACTTATTATGCTTTCCAAGATAACGTTCTCGACTTCCACACATTCTTCAAGGCTCCCAGAACTTTCGCCCCCTCCACCACCCTATGATTCACTTCCGCTTCCATGGTTCCATCCGCTGCCAAATCCTTTCCCAGATATCTAAAACACTTCACTTCCTCCAGTTTTTCTCCATT
>JAUUDZ010462269.1:0-11218 GCA_032361705.1 Panulirus versicolor | reverse complement strand
AACGGGTTTCGTGGGTTCCTCTTTGCTCACGTACCTCTGACCAACCACTTCTCCTTTCATGGGTTCTCCTTAGCTCCAGTACACGTCGCCAACTGTACCCGGTCAAACAGACCGCTCTCAAACATACAGCTCTTATGTCTGTATATCCACCACAAGCAAGCTGATTCTCCTGTAACTTATCCATGTCCTGCCTCCGTCGATGTTCTACTTTTTCGCCGATATATGGCTATGATGTTGGGGGGGGCCTAGCGTTCAACATTTCTATCCAATGGTTATGAAGGTACTACATTAAACGCCTCACTGGTTAATGCTGCCAAGAGGCTATTGCTTTTATACACAGGAATGAAATTAAATCTCCCAATTCACATACATTTCAATCTCTCACAGCTACGTATCTAAAGACACGAGCAGTCTCACTCCTTAGCAAGCAAGCAAAAAAAAAAAAAAAAAAAATTCAACAATTCGTGAAGGCAAGAATAGATGAAATACAATGAACCATCACAGCTCTCTCGATGCCTTGTAAGTCAGGACGTGGCTACTGATATTCTCATCAGGATAATAAAATTGCCTCAAAAAGAATCATAAACTTGTCAGGGAGTGAGCCACCGTCTCTCTCCGAAACGTCCGTAATATCCAATCCACAATCCTTTTCGCTGACGCCATAACTGTTTTTATGGCTTTCAATGAAAACGAGATCCTCTTATGATGCGCCTGTCGTGTTCCTGTGAGAGGTATTTGTTTTGGAGATGTTTGATTTCTACCCTATAAAATCTACCAACATCAAAAGCTCATGAGATAATTGTCAATCTTCTTGTGATGTTTCCAAGATCTTGTTCTTATGGTCCAGAAGACGTAATGCATAACAGGTCCCAAGATGGTCTGGAATATGTAGATGATCCAGCTCTCGAATATTTGATTTTACTACCAATTTCTATTTCGACATCATGAGGTGTGATCTCAGGCCTTAAGAGGTCTCTGCAGAGACCTTCACAATCTCACCTGGGGCTTTCAAATCACCTTAGGACGTTGCTGGGTTAATACTTTATGGCTACAGAATTAAACCACGATTTTGTTTCTCCATTTCTTTGATGAAACTGGAGCTCCATCAGTATGTCCGTGATCTTTCCCGATTCCAGAAATTAGGGTTCCATTTGGGATCGTGAAGCTCTGAACAGAACCGTACTATCCATAAATGAATAGTTTGGATTGATTAATTCTTTCCAGTCTAATTGCTATTTTGATAAAGTGATTATTCCGAGTTGATTTCAATCTGGTTCACCACCATCGGCGAGGGTGTTATCGGCTTTCCGAATCGGCCCCAGTCACAAGGGTGGTTGTGAAAGTGGATTTTACATGGATGATACATTTTCCCTCCATCTCATAGATGGCGATATTTCCCCCACTGAACTTCTTGACAGCAGCTGGGTATTTTAGTTTCGTTTATATTCCCTGTCTTTTCCTATCAAATCTATTCGTTTTAAGGCAACACAGGCTACTCATACTCACGGTTATCAGTTTCCAATATGAAACCGAGGTCCATTTTTCGAGTTTGATCTGGTTTCCCATTATACATTCTCAGGGGAATAGGTTTAATACTACGATAGACTGTTTTAATGCTAAGTTTCTTCATTCCTTATCATACATACGACTATTCGTCATCCTCACCGAGATTCAATTTCTTATGTCGTGAGGTTCAACCTTAAACCAATTTTATGTTAAGGTTTCTGAAAGTCTACGTCATGTCATTTAAATAAGCGCTGTGCTCTGTCGCTGAAGGTGTAAAGTTCTTACCTTGGTTCATTCCTATTTTCCATCTATCATTGTCGAATTTACTATACCAACACTCGTACGTATTTGTCTGGGGCTTTGGTCCAAGAAGTATTCTGTTAAGGTATCATTGGAGTACATCAGAATCTTTTTCTTTTTCCACTACTTCATCCCTGATCGTGAATACCACATGAAGACGATTTCCCAAGTGATGGTCTGTGGGCAAACTGTACGACTGTAATCTGACGATCTATCTTCCTTCCATTTCCTGCGAGGAGGAGGTTGAAGTCCACGAGAGAAATTATGTTCGGAGGGGATTTCCCAAGGTTTTTCCAGGCATTTTTCCCAGTTTCCCCACAAGTGTTAAATAAACTCGAGATTTCGTACATCTTAGCTTAGTACTAAGGGAAAATTGTGTTTTCAATCTAAGTCTTTTATGACTGATGACCACAGCTTAATGATCCGTTCATTGTTGTTACGTAACTTTCGACCTATTTTACACCACTCGCCTTTAGCTTTGACAACCAGCTTTTCAGACTACAGCAAAGTCTGTGTTCTTATTCTGGACATGTTCACTCAGGCTCATGAAATCTTTGTAAAATGATGTGCGAGGTCACAGACACCTACAGTTAAGAAGATATACAGGCTGTGTTTGGCACTAAAAATATCGAGCGTTTTCTAGTCAAACATCTCGGATCCGACGTATATACGGAGTGTACGATGGTGGGATTGCCTGATGTATGTATGAATATCAAATGATGGCAGGGTAGGAATTCTGTGGTGTCCAGAGCGCTTTCCTCTGCAAGAAATAGATTTTGAAGGTCTTTTTCTCTTATCTCGGACAATTCTTTTACCCATCTCTGTTACTGCTTTCTCAGTGCAAAGATCAGGTGTGTTTCTTATCCAAGGCCAAACAAAATAACTTGGGGCACCTTAACGAAAACCCATCAAAGTGGCATTTTCACCTGAGTTACCTGTATGTTACTGTTTCTACGATTAATGATAGCGATCTGTGGATCTTTCGAAATACTCCTTTGTACCATTTTCGTCATCCCCTTGACATGGGTATATATATCTAGTTGGTACAGATTGTAGTCGGCCACCAAGACCACTTTCATCACTGAAGTATATTTCTAACAAAATGTTGAATGATGAAAACGGCCTGCATCAAATCAACGAGCACTACGAATATAGAAACAAAAAAACTATACATTTTGATATACCGCACGATCCCTAGAGTGTTTGTGGCCATTATGGTGATTGTTTTGTTTTTCAAATGAATCATCGAGACAGATTCCACATATCGACTTTGTCACAGTATTTTCCTTTCCCGCTCTTGCATTTCATCATCATGTATCCAATCGTTGCTCCCGCAACCCCTGGATGAGAATAAGTGATTAGGATTCTTCTCTGTGCTCTATCGTCTATTCGAAGCACCTCATTGTTGCTGGCATTTGCGTATTCCAAACGTGTCTTCTTTCTGGTCTCTCTTGTCCACCAGATGAACGTTGGTATAGGCAGCCCCGAGCGAGAAAATTCTCCCTCTACCTGGATGTCTTGTGTTCATATGCTTTAATGCAGTCTTCCTGAAATCCTTTTTTGACGAAATGTAGCACATGTCTTACGAAAATGTGTATATATATATATATATATATATATATATATATATATATATTTGCACTGCACTTTGATTAGAACGGTTACCCCTATTGCACCAGCACTTCTCTAAAAATTTCTCCCCCAAACAACGAAAGGCATTCTGAAACCTCCTCTCCACCACCACCTACAACATTGGCTGGCTGAGAAGGTGGCGTTCCTCCTCACCCTCTCGCCCTGCTTGCGAGGGTTGCTGGGATTAAACACCAGACGTGCACCTCCCGAGGCTGCTTCAACGATCTCGAAAAGAATCGTTCCGGGATCATAGTTCCACCGGGGGTGGTATGAAACCGTCTCGAAACAGTAGTTGTACTCTGGTACCAGACTGGACCCTGGAAAGATGTATTCCCGCATCCGCGTCTTAGAAAATATCTATTCTCTTTTGGTGTTCAGGGGACAATGAATGACTGGTAGCGACACTTGTTTCTTTTTCCAGTATATGCATCTAGGATAGAGAGATTCCACCAAGTCCCGTCTTTCTAAACATACTAGCGGGTTCGCTCGACATCAGACTTTTACACCATCTTATAAAGACTTTGTACATGGTGCGTATCACTTTACGCATGACTGTCTTTAAGAACACCTTGCCAATAGATGGGTTCCTTGCCATCCACTCGCCTGGGGTATATCATTTCCTAACGTCACAACCAGTTCCCGTCTCCAGATCAAAGAGAGACTTTTCACCGTCCTTACACACGTTATTTTTCCACATAACTCTAAGGTGCCAGTCAGCCAGATATCAAAAACGTTTTCTGCAGTTCGATTTAGCCTTCATCCTCCCCACAATCGTGTGTGTGTGTTCTATAGTATCTAGTTATAACGTTTATATCAATCTATTTCGCTTCTGCTATTAACGTAGGCTAAAACATATAATCTTATTTATATAGCTTGCAAGTTTTTAGATATCCAGTAAATAAAGCCAAAAACTATATAATGCGACGTAAATGGCTTTAAACCTGCACATATCTTTTTCATGCTATAGAGGTTTATAGATTCCACAAAATCACTCAATCTACCATTAGTCTACGTAATAAGTCTTCTTCCATCCATAATTTTGAGCATCGTTGCCAAGAGATCCAACCGCATTCCTATTTCTTACCTAACAATCCTCGCTCGCCCTGAGGAGGAGATATCCGCTACTGTAACCACACAAACTTCTCCTTTCGTAAAGTCTCCAGATGACGAGCCACTCTATCCCAAACAAACGCTTTGCTTATAAAGCTTATTTCTTATGACCAAGAAGTGCTTCAGAATCATGCAAGGTCTACCCTCATCCTGAACTCCAGTCTGTCCTTAATCTTACAGCGTTTTTAGACACTGTAGTTCTTGATCATTTCAGTGCCAACGATGTTTAACAACATAAGCATTCGTCTGAAAATTATTCCAGTGGGAGAGACTCTGCCATCTTTGCTATCTCTAGTGTCTTCATGCAGCTTATCCATGAACAAACCCGAAACACCTCTGGGAACAAAATATACATATTCTTCCTCTTTTCCTCTCTACAACTACCAAGCCTGCGTATCAAGCCTGTTTGCTATATCTTTTACTAACTCTCCGTCAGGGACTGTTTCTAACGCCTCTTACTTATCCACAAACACGGTCAATTCGTCCATCTTTCCAACTCTCTACCGACACACACACACGATCTCAAAAGCATAAAAGGTCTTTTATTCACCAGTTCTTCCCTTTTCAATCATGTTGCTCCACATATGGTTAGCTTCTCATTTTCAATCACTCTTCGTTTTACTCATCTCCTCCATCCGTTTTCCGTAAGGTGCTTGTCAACAGATACTAGCCTATAGTTTAAGGGAACATAATCTATTGTCCTTCTTGAAAATAAATAAATATTTTTCTTTTGTGTCTCGACGGTACCGATCGCTTACCCATCGAAGTCCTCCTAGTCTCGAGTGGACATTCCCGTGTGTGAACAGTCCGAGTACACAGGACGAGATAGTGTCAGGGTCATGCGCTATATACTGATCTACGCCCTTTATGAGCCAAGGATGCGTCTTGCCTAACGAACTCAGTGTTACGTATGATATCCTCCGCGCCTCCCCAGCCTATGCTAGTAGTATCCATATGGTTCTTCATAGCGAATACACTTTGGAGATTGCTCTTCACTTCTCTCTCTCTCTGGTTTGATCCAGTAAGATATAAAAAGGTAAGAGGAAGGTGGGGTGACATGAAGAGTGTGGCT
The DNA here is from genome assembly GCA_032361705.1 of Panulirus versicolor. NCBI lineage: Eukaryota > Metazoa > Arthropoda > Malacostraca > Decapoda > Palinuridae > Panulirus > Panulirus versicolor. The sequence continues at coordinate 5,598 of JAUUDZ010462269.1, read as the reverse complement.
GAAGATAGCTGAAGAGGGTGTGGCAATCAGATTCGATCATATGGAGTTCATTTCGTCGTTTTAACCATCCTTTCCACAAGGTCTTTCAATCCTATCGTGTGTTATATAACCGATAATTTACTCCTGATGAATTATAGTAGTAGTTTTGAATTTTCAGTTGCCTTATTCCACACCATTTTTTTCCCATATAGCATTATTACAAATTTATTATCCTAATCTACTCATTCCTTGCCCCTTTACAAGCATCATGCTGTTCGCTGTGAATCTACTATTTTTCTACCATCTAATGAAACGTTTTCCCATTTCTCTCTCTCTGAATCCTATCCATGGCAACCATTTACAGACTCCCTCATTACAGACTTCACGGAAACTCCTGTAACACAGCTGAAAAGTCTGAAGTCCCCTGTACCAGTTCATGGTCCTGTAGACGCTGTATAGCTTTCTAAAAATCCCGTTCGAGATTATCCGCTTAGTCTGTGGGTTTTTCCTTGATGCTTTAATTATCTAATGCGTCTAATAACCAAAACCTCAGGTGCAAGGATCGTAGGATTATTTTTTCCCCTGTGTGTGTGTGTGTGTACCTGTAAGTACCCACTTGTACTGTAGGGGAAGGGAGTTCTATACTTATGGGTCCTCAGGGCCCCATCTCTTAAAGTTTCTCTATCAGAGAACTTTTCAATCCCCTGTATAGTGTTCACATTCATTATTTCATTATTCACTTAGTTCCATTCATCCTCAACTCTAACATTAAAAAATTCCTGAAATGTTTTCTTGTATGTTTCTTACATTCAGGTTAATAGCCTTAGGCTGTTCTAACCCTACATCTTTCCAAGAATTGTTCAGTCTCAATTGTTCCTCTATTAACAACCTTGTTTATGTATTGTGTTTTACTCCAGTCTGTACACACACACACACACACACCTCAGCCTAAGGTGGGTACCCATGTACCAACCAATCCCGAAGGGCGATGAACAGCTGGGATTGGTTGTGGGCTGAATGCCGCGCACAAGTTTCAAACCCATGCAATTACGACCCCGGGCAGGCCCTTATTGACGAATGACCAGTAATGCTAACCACTAAAACACGGAGGCCACTGGTGTGTGTGTGTGTTTGTTCCTATTAGTTTCTATGGGAAGCGACCAAATATTCATATCATTCCATCCGTAAAACACATGATGGTCCAGCACTTTGAAAATATTAAAAATTATTTAATATCTCGCATAGTGTACGTCCTCATTTAATTAATTCAAAGGCCCTGTGCATTCAGCAAATGAATAAATATTTTCTTGCAACCCTTCTGGTTATTTCCATTTTTATATCATCTATCTTTCCTTGTCCTGTCCACCCTTGCCTTCACTAGATCTGTCCTTAGTTTTTTCAATTCATCAGTGCATCAGCTCTACTAATATTCTTCCTTCTGTGTCTGTCAAATGATCACGTGTTTTGTATATCCGCATCCCAAGGTATTCCACACAACCTGATTTCCCCACGCTCACCTCAGCTGACCTATCGATCGACTGAGGTCGTCCTGATCCCCTCTTTATTCTTAGTACGAGAAAATTCCAATTTCTAACCTACTTGCCTTACCCGTCTTAGCTAGGTAGAATCAGGAACAAGTAAACGTCGGCCGCACTTGCTTGCTACCCAATCTCTAGTTGTCGTGTATAATGAACGAAACCAGAGCCACCAACCATATACAACTAAACCTCACAGACCAGACCACTCCATGATTTATCTTCACCGTTTCATCTGTCCTCGCTCAGGCTTATGACAGCACGTCGCCCCCCGTATACAACATCGATCCGATCACAGTATCCAGTGTACTCCTCTCGCCCTCCTGGATATTCAAAACTCAACATATAAAGGCCTTCTTCACTCCCTCTGTACACCTCTTTTTTGGTCTCCTCCTTCCCTTAGCTGATTCCACTTCTGACATCTATATTCTCTTAATTCTTTTCATTCCCATTCTTTCCTATTTCACCTAACCATTTCAGCACATCTTACTTGAACCTTTCTCATGCTGCACTTATGAAAACACCTTCTTCCACAATCGATCAGTCTCACACATCTTAATGTTCCAACACATCACCCCCCGTCCCCTCCTTTGTATTCACAACCCTCACATCCACACAACACTGGTGGGACTATCATACGTTCAGATATACACATCTTTGTCCACACTGACCCTAAACTCTCCTTCCACACGCTCCTTCGTGCACCCAAGACCTCTCTGCCCCTTCCATTCTATGACTTTCTTCAGCCTCCGGGGTTTCATCTGGTGCCACGTTCACTCAGGTATCTACAAAATACTCCACTTCCTTCTGGTCCTCCACATCCATACTTAAATTGTCTTGTCCTCCCCTCTTCCAGCTGCAACTAATTATCTTAGTTCTGGATATCTCTGGAATTTGTGTCAGGAGTCTGCCACCAGAGCAGTCTCATCTACAAACAGCAAATGACTCCTAAGCACCCAAACCTCTGCAACCCTTGCATAACATCTGCCCCTCGTTCCACCCTATCCATGAACATAAACAGTCATGATGACATCACACACACCTGACCCATCTTCAACAGAAACCACTCCCTTCCTTCCTTCCTTTCTACTCACACACACGTCTTACTCTCCTGTTAAGAACTCATTACCTTCAAAAACTCTCCACTACATTTACAAACTTTCCTCCAACATGCTATATTCGTAACACCTTCCACAAATCATATCTAATAACGCCATCATATGCTTTCCCCAGACTCAATACCCCATTCAGATTTTTCTAAGTATTACTTGTAAAAGTTCTTCAAAGCAAACATTGGGTCCACGCATCCCAAACCACTCCATGAAGCCACACTTCTCCTCCCTCTCAATTATTATTCCCAAACACCTTACTAAATACAGTCAACAGATTTATACCTCAGCAATTCGAGCATTCATTCTTGTCTCCGTAACCATATACATGACATTCAGGTTGACATAATATCCTCATCCACCTATCGTTTAACGAAGGTGCCAGTACTGATCCTTGTGGCACTCTAGTCATATCCTTTAAAGATAAACTTCATTTCCAAACCTCTGTTCTCACCCCTCTCCGACTCAAATAGCTCTAAATCCACCTCTCCGCTTCCTCAGTAATACTCTCCTGCTTTTTCTTTTTTTCACTAATAACTTATTACGTGACACACTATCGAAGGCTTTTAAGATCGACGTTCATATAGCTCAACCATCCCTCCCTCTCCTCCAATTTCATATTTCGGCGACCCTCATAGAAATCCAAGAGGCTGATATCCCAATCCTAACCGCCCATTGCTTAAACATATGCAACCAAAACGTTATAATACATTTCTTCGAATCAATTCACATGTTACTCTTCAGCCACGTACAACATTACAGCATTCTCGACCTCCAAAGCTGTTTGTGTACACAGCAAATGCAACGCAGGTAAATGCTTTCCCTCCATCTGAATGGTGCCATAACACAGAGGTGATAATGGGTAACTTGTGCAGTCTGCAAAACACATTCAGCGCTAATAATTTCCCGTCACACAATTCCATCCAATAAATACAAATTAATTTTGCGTACAATCAAAATCAACAAGTATAATCAGTCTTTTCCGCGTGTGTGTGTGTGTGTGTGTGGAAAAATTCACTGTTAAGGGTGAAAAGCAACAAATAATAGAGATGGAAAATACTTGTCATTAATGATAACGTCTACGATCTTCTCTATCTATACAGCAGTCCCTCCCTCCCAACACATCCAAGAAAACGTATTTTCCTCGTTTTAGATCCACAGTGGAACACTAAAATCAATAAATTAATTCATGTTTTCATAACCCTAAAAAGTGATAGAAATTACTTTAGAAATATACACATACGACTAAAGAGCATCATATTTTGCATATTTGCATTGCTGACGATCCGGAGGCACGTGTATCTGCCTAAGGGTGAGAGAGAGCGGGAGGGAGGGAGGGAGGGAAAGGAATCGCGCTCTGTACCGCGCCGGATATTGCTGACGAAGTGTGTGATCAGAGCTGCCGACTGCCGCCGCTCCCAGAGAGATCGGATCAGCCTCTCGTACAGCGCACATCACCGAGGAAGACGAACGGCAAAATCTATGATGCGCATACATACTGGACACGAATGGCTGGGAGGAAGAACTGCTGGGTTTGTGACGATACAGAACTCAGGAGTATAGATAGAAATGTACATAGATACAAATATAGACGGTGGTATTACGATCAATACTAGAAGCGGAATATAGAAATAAAGACAGAGTTAGTGGTATCATAACTAGACGAGCTAGAATGAAAATATATGTGAAGATCAAGTGGTATTACGATTAAAAAAGATACAAGACTTGATGGAAAATAAACAGGTTATCAGGATAGAGATATCAGATCGCTAACTTGGGATTAAAACCTCGTCTTATGGGAAACGGATACTCTTTGATGCGAGAGACAGAGGTTTGAACAGGCAAAGAAAATACACGATACACTCAAAAAGGATCAAAGACTTTTCCTACTGTTTTCACAGGGACAGACGTGCAAGTGTGTAAACCTGATCTCTGTTAACTTAACCTTAAGTAAACTTACAGTACGCTATAAATGCATCATATTACTCACGAATCACTAACACTCAGCGTCATGCAGAAAATACTACGCAAATACAAGACCCAACACCCGACCAAAACTCTCGTCACACACTCTTACCTTAGCGAGGCCACAATCTGGATAGAAGGATAAAGAACCTTGGGGATAAGTACACATATCTTGATCTTTGTGCACGTCGTCCACTGCGGTGATTGCAACGGTGGGAGGTGACCAGCGGGAGGATGTGGTGGTGTCTGAGAAGGAGGAGGAGGAGGAGGGAGAAAGGGCTAAGGTACGAGCGAGTGGTGAGGGGAGTAACGATATGAAAGGATAAGGAGGGTGAGAGGTGTGTGTGTGAACAGAGGGTAGCGAAGGAAAACCACGGGAAAGGTAGGTAGGTAGGAGAGAGAGAGAGAGAGAGAGAGAGAGAGAGAGAGAGAGAGAGAGAGAGAAGCAGCAGAAGAGGGGAGACGATGGCAGTCTTGTGTGGGGCTGATGGGTCTGGCTAGTTGAAGGGTATACGTAAAAGGGCTTGTGGAGAGGGTGAGGGAGGACTGAAGGAGACAGCTTGTGGTTGGGGTAGGGAGAACGGGTGGAGTGAGGGAAAGAGCGTGTGGTTGGGGTAGTGAGGAACTGAAGATGGGAAAAGAGAAGAATAAAATCGAGGTAATGAGAGTGGAATGGAGTTGAGAGAGATATGGGAAAGGGCTGGTGAGGGGAGACTGGAATAAACAAAAAATGGTCTACTGAAGAGAAAGACGAGCAGGAGGGAATGAAGGAGACGCAGGAGGGAAGGAGTAGGAAGGCAGGGAGGTAGCTCGAGTGCGCCAAGCCCCAGGAGAGTAAACAGACACACATTAGGGCCGTCAGCGCCGGCCTGGCGGGTCTCTGGAGGGCCAGATAACACGCCCTTGACGCGTGCACTACACGCTGGCCCCTGTAGGCGACATGGACACTCCCAGGTAGAAAGAGAGAGAGAGAGAGAGAGAGAGAGAGAGAGAGAGAGAGTGAGAGAGAG
>JAUUDZ010462258.1:0-12160 GCA_032361705.1 Panulirus versicolor | reverse complement strand
AATTCTTTGTGTATTTCATGCAAGAAGATTCAATGATATTTCTCGTGGTGAAAGAGTTAATAACAGACTTGACACCACTGATTCCGGTCAGCTCAGCCCTACAGAGGCCGAAGAATGAAACACGAAGATGAAAGAATGATCTCACATCATCACTACTTGACAACTGTATTCGGTGTGTTTGTCTGCCTGCCGAGTGAAATTCTCTTCGTGTCATGCAGAATGGCGCAACTTTCACCAACCCATACGCGAATACTAGAGGTCAAAGGTCTTAATTCGATTGCTCTTCTTGGGGCACTCCTCATATGTCTCAAAACGTTCACAAAACGTTGCGACTAATGACAGAAGAGAGAAAACGTCTCTGAATGAAACTCGGTGAAGGTCTGCTTTGCCAACAAACCGAATTCCTCCTGACCGAACTGAAAACTTTAGAACCTAGTTTCATTTTTCTTTCGAATGATGACAGCTTCTGACGCGACTGGTCGAGATGGGACCTTAAAACCCGCTGATAGTAAAGGCTGTGAACAGACCCGCGAGCAGAGACAAGCAGAAGCAAAAAAATATACAAGGGTTGAAAGCAAAAAGGGGTACGTTGAGGTATGTCAGAACCAGATGTTGTCGGGGAAAATCGTTCAAACGTTAGAAAAACCTGCTTACATGAGGGACGTTTCGGGACGAAGGATGACACAGTGACATAAAAGAATTGACAACTGCATAAAGGCATCCGAGTCTTGACTCCAGCACATCATAAAACAAAAAAGCAAAATGTAATCTGTAAAACAACAAAAACAGCACAACACATTAAATTATAACATACCACATTATAATGCATCATGATACAACATGATACAGTACGGCTTAAAATGATACATCCTGTCCCAATACTGTGCTACAGAACTGATCATGATACAGAGAACATCTTCAAGTAAGCTGTTACCCCACTAGAGTAAACCGGATGCTGCCTCCAGGAAATAGTAGGTAGAATACCGACCGATGAGATTATCTGAGAACGTTAAAACTGATAAAGGGATTGGAGATCTTACCTTAAGAGACGATTTAATATTTAAGTGACGAAAAATGAAACATTTGAACCTCGCTAAACATTTGAACCACATTAGATATATCAAGATTTTCAATAAATCTATCGTTACCATCAGACGAAAACATGATATAGGTAAGTATGAAATCTGAACTGTTTCAAGATAATGAAATATGATCAACATATTGTATCTATAGCATATTCTACAGCAGTGTATGGGATAGCATTATCTTCCGTGAAGCAAGCCTTGCTACTGGACCCATATTGTACGTGTTTGTAAGGGATCACAATGTGGCAGTCTTGGCAGAAGATACACAAACGATGGTTGGTGCCAGTAATTTCCCCACCTTGAACAGACAGCATCTCGTATTGGTCTCTGATATAATCAATCAATCATGCTAAGGAAAAATGTTCATAGAAAACTTACTAATGTGTTACGTGAATAGTCGTGATGATGAAAACCTGAGGACTTAACAATATTTATCTAATCTAAAAAAGCATGAATTATACAAAGTATTCCCAGAACAATTGTACTGATATTCCCAGAACAATTATACTGGATATTCCCGGAACAATTATACTGGATATTCCCGGAACAATTATACTGGATATTCCTAGAAGAATTATACTGGATATTCCCAGAACAATTATACCGATATTCCCAGAACAATCATACTGGAAATTCCCAGAACACTTATCCTGGATATTCTCAGAACAATTATACTGGATATTCCTAGAACAATTATACTGGATATTCCCAGAACAATTATACCAATATTCCCAGAACAATTACACTGAATATTTCCAGAACAATTATACTGAGTATTACCAGAGCATTTGTAATGAATATTCCCAAAACATTTATACTGAATATTCCCAGAACATTCATTCTGAATATTCCCAGAACATTTATACTGAGTTTTTCCAGAACATTATACTGAGTATTCTCAGAACGTATGTTCTGAATATTCCCAAAACATATATGAAGAATATCCCAACCTAGGCCTCAGCCCTACCCACGTATGACGGCCAACGTCCGGGCTATGACCTTACATGATGACGACATATTGAACAAACAGTAGGACAAATAAACAAAAACATTCTCTGCTTTTCCTGGACCTTGCGATGTTTGTGAAATTGCTCTGCTTGCCAAAATGCCATTTCGTTCCAGCGTTCCAAATTCTAAATCAGGAGCTGACAGGTTTGTGTGCTGGGAACCTGCAGGGTGATGGAGAGCATCCACTCCGCTGGCGCCATTATCAGCTGCCCGTGTTATGAGCCTTCAGCCTGACTAAAGAAATATAATGACTGTCTGGAAAACACTGAACCAATCTTACCACTTTGCAGATTGGCTGGGGTGCTCTCAGGAGCATCCATTCCATGCTTATAATGCTGGCCAGGTGCAGGCAGTCCTTAACCACTGTTCAACTCGGCATGAAGCGAAGGTGAGGTTGTTGTGGAAGAAGGAAAGGAATTTCATAAGGAAATTTACACATGAATTATTGTATTTATGTAAACAGTAAATATCATTCATATGGAGCCAATGGAAGATCCGTACATTTATATAAACCTCTGCTAACTGTACGTCTTCATGTAGAGTATTTTGAACAAAAGTTACACACTGTTCTAACCTCGTCTTCCTGGAATTCTTGTGATTCTAATACACTGATACATTGTATCCTATTTCTAGTTACTTTAACTTACTCAAATTGTTCAGAAAGTGATAACGGATGATAACACCATAAGATGAAATAAATGATGGGTCGACTCACATCTGGTTACAAAATAATTGAGCAGAAGGCCAGTTCAAAGAGAACAGTTAGATTATAATCAGTTGTGGGTGACTGTAGTCGTGTGTGACTATGACTGTCAGTCGTGTGTGACTGTCAGTCATGTGTTCGTGAAGTACTGTTCGTGGTTGACTGGTTATTGATATTCATTTCATCTTCGAAATTTTTCTAATGATATTTCCTAACTTTACTTTATCAGACAACACAAATCCTTCGAGTTGTATATTTTGTTTCCTAGGTCAAGACTCCGCCTACCAACCTAGTTACGTCTGTACAACATTCATAACCTTATCTGTTTATCTGTTGTTTTCGAGTGTGTTGTTGACGTTATGAGATACGCCTCACAACATGGGCTAACCTTCAACCATGTTACAATTTCAGAAACTTTACTTATGTGTCAGACTTCAGGCTTTCTTGTTCTTATGGGAATGTACGCTTAACATGTGTCTTGATGGGTCTTGATTCTGCTCTGTCTGTTATCACGCTATGAGCGAATAAACATAATGTAAATGAAATGCATTTCGATCAACTCCCAGCGGCAGAACAAACAGTCTTAAACGCTAAAATATACGGCATGGAACACTGTGGTCATCAAGCCTTTGTCATTGCAATTCCCATCCATCAATATTAGATTATCCAGCTCGCATCACTAATTCAGACTCAGGTCATGGACGCCACCAGACGGACCTGTGTGACCTGGGTGTCTGGAGGTCGCTGCTCTCTCCCTCCAGCAAAGAGTCGGTCCAGCAGCCCGGGAAACCCGCACAGATAACACGGTAAAGTTTGGGTCCAACGTCAGGAAAGTTTCCTGACGTGCTCAGCCCAGGGCTAGACTGGCCAGGAAGGTCAACACTACACTGCAGTCACTGCTGGAGATGTGTAGCAGTGAAGAAGGCTAGACTGGCCTGGAAGGTCAACACTACACTGCAGACACTGCTGGAGATGTGTTGCAGTGAAGATCATCACGAGAGGATCTGGTATCTACAGCTAATCCTCCTCCCTCATCTGTAGATAAACCTAAACTGTGTTGTACTGATGGACTGGTAAGTGGCCCTGACTGTGTCGTACTGACGGACTGGTAAGTGGCCCTGACTGTGTTGTACTGATGGACTGGTAAGTGGCCCTGACTAAGGATAGGTAACACAAGAGAATTATTCTTGGCTCTGTTGTTAACAACCCAGAATATTCTTATCAAATACCAGCGTCCAGTTATAGTGGCACATGCGATGTACACAGGTGACCTTTCATGGAAATCTGCGTATGAAATAAATGGGATAGAATAAAGATATAACGCAGACGAATTTGAGACGTGGATAACAAAAGGATTAAATGCTGTGTTGAAAGGTCATTAACTCTGGACGAGATCTTTTGTTCCTTATATCTCACGAGACATAACAGGACGTTTACACAGGATCTTTATGGTCCTAGTTAGCAGCCACTGTCTCTCCAGCACAACTCTAGATCAAGTGTGTTGCACAATTAATCTTACTTGTTGTCCTTAGCAGTACAACAGGTGTTGATAGATTCTTTGCAGACATGAATTGGCCTAAGAACTTCAAGATTAATAAGAATGATATCTTGATGAATCTGCCTGCGCCTTGGAAGACTCACAATAAGACGGGCAAATATACTACAATAAACTATCTAAAATTAGAATGTATATTTATAATCATAGTTCTCATAAATGAGAGAGGGTGTATGATTATTGCCAGTGTCAGATCAAGAGGATGGTGATATATATATTGACATGTAAGGCTCCTCCAAGGCATCTCTGCACAGATCTTCCTTCAGGTAACAGTAAGATACGTACCAACGTAATAGTAAGAAGGACAGTGTTTTAAACACGACTGCCTGATTAACAGTCAAGTTTGCATCTTTATATAATTAATTCATGATATGTATTCCGACACCAGATTGGTTGCACTTTATAGCTACCTATTCACAAACCTTACCAAATTAAAAGTCAATTTTGTACACAGAAACATCTAGTGATTGATTACAGAAATCGGAGTTATGATTTCGCTCGACTATTGACCTGTTCTTCTCTGAAGAAGGTCTTTGATGCGTCAAAAATTTGCATAATGTAAATACGTCTTTAGATATAATACTGAAGAGTTCCTTGGTCGAGAGAGATGACAATGGTGTACAGTGATGATTTCCATCAGTTACAAAATAAAGAACAGATTCTTCACATTAATAATGAGACAGTTAATCAGTATCTCATTATTTTGTTTTAGTCATAATGAGACTTTAATCATGAGAAGATGACGAGGCAGCACAGAGGAACTAATTATAGGTGGGTGGTAGAATACGAGGGAGGCGAGGGACGAGAAGGTAATTCTCATTCAGTTTCTGCCAGTCATGCCTCAGATGACCTTAGATTATGGCAAGCTCAGATGACCTGAGATTATAACAAGCTCAGGTGACCTTAGGTTACAACAAGCTCAGATGACCTTAAGTTATGACAAGCTCAGATGACCTGAGATTATAACAAGCTCAGATGACCTTAGGTTACAACAAACTAAGATGACCTTAGATTATAACAAGCTCAGATGACCTTAAGTTACAACAAGCTCAGATAACCTGAAGTTATGACAAGCTCAGATGACCTTAGATTATAACCACCTCAGATGACCTTAGATTATAACAAACTCAGATTACCTTAGATTATAGTAAGCTCAAATTACCTTAGATTACAGCTAGTAACAGAAAACATTTCATGACCGAAGGATGGAGCGTGGATGAAGCTGCCGTAAACTTATGCAAACAGGGATTGAGATGATACAGTTGAGACATCGTCCCTACTTAACCCTTGACAGCCAAAGAAAATGGGTTGTTACGTTAATTCCACTTACTTGATTGGTAGCGTGATGACAATAATAATTAAACGTGACCACGCAATTAGCAAAATTGTTTGCACATGACAGAACATCCCAATGTAAACAAAATGAAGCTTGCATACACCCAAAGCATCCGAGTGTAAACCAGTAAACTTTGCATAAACATAGAGCATTCCAGTGTAAACCAGTGAAGCATATAGACTCGCAGGATGTAAACTTGCGGTTTGACATAAAGACCAACCATCATTACCTTAGTCTACAAGTTTACAAGACACTGTTCTTCAAGATGCTCTCGCCAGTGACTGTCATCTTATGGCACTGTCATGTAAGTTAGGTTAGGTTAGGTTAGGTTCATAAAAGACGACATGAAACCAATATTCCTTGACTATCCAATGGTCATATGAGGATGAGCTGTAGCTACATCACATCTTTTTTTTCTTATTTTACAAACTAATTGGCACTTCCATCCTTACATCAATTGACATATATGAAATTTTTTTTCAGTTGTTTCTTTTCTTTATTGTTTCGTCACTAGAAAAATGTATGAAAGATATGGTGTCTTTGGACTCATTCATGTTAAGACGATAAGTGAATTATAATGTATGAATGATCCTTTGTATTTACACCATAGGTGCCCTCTGTAGACTTAGGAATTGCTCAGATTTCAGTGCACAGAGAAGCATTGATAACCACATCAGCTGAGAGAACCTGACCCTTACAAGGATTGTAACTCTTCCTCAGACGTGTTTATGATGGGAGGTTCATGTGAAAACATGGAAGTATTAGGCAAAGACATATACCATGACATATATATATATATATATTTCTTTACTCAGAACGAGAGCTATATGAACATCTCCGAGGTATGAGCTGTTGACCTGTGTAGGAAGTTGGGTAGTGAAGCTTTGTTTTGATGTCACTAAAGGTAGTAGAAAGAAGAAGAAGAGGAAGAAGAAGAAGAAGAAGAAGAAGAAGAAGAAGAAGAAGAAGAAGAAGAAGAAGAAGAAGAAGAAGAAGAAGAAGAGGAAGAAGATGATGTTGATCATCATCATCATCATCATCATGATCATCATCATGTAAAAGAGGTTGACGAAGAGAATGAATAATATTTTCATAGCTTTGTTGAATTCCGGTATGGTATCTTAGCATAGTCTTCTAGTCATAACTTTGTGTATGTTGGGTTAAGAAATATGAGATCCTATTCTGATGTAGATCCTGAGGAGAAGTGGAACAAATGGGTCATTTTCTAGTATTATTCATCGTGATCATATTTGTTCTTTTTGACCAATGATGAGTGTGAGTCATGAATAAATCATTTATTGTGGTATGTTTTCTACTTCTTGCACAGCACATATACACGAACGCAGTCACGTTATAATGGACTCTCGAATACGTTGCACGTCTTGATGTACTATGGCTGACTGACATGAGAAGTGGATCAAGACTTACTGGTAGAACGAAGAGAGTTGTTCAGTAACATCTTCGCCAACTATATTTTCATCTCACATTACGGCAACAACTACAGTTTATTTGTTTATATATTGGTGGACCGTGTGAAAAGAAGTAACATACAACGAAGGACTTTTTGAGTCAGTAACAAATAACTGAAGACCTTGTGAGAGGCAGTAAGAGATAAATGAGGACTTGTCAGAAGCAGTAACAGAGAACTGAAGACCTTGTGAGGGATAGCAACAGATGAATGAGGACCTTGTGTGAGGCAGTAACAGATAACTGAGGACTTTCTCAGAGGCAGCAAAAACAAAAAAAAGACCTTGTGAGAGGCAGTAACAGACAGCTGAAGACTAATCTATAGGAGGCTGTAACAGGTTAGCGAGGACTTTGTGAGAGGCAGTGAAAAAGAATAAAGACGTATCGAGAGTCAATGCCTGAGGACCTTGCGAGAGGCAGCAACAGATAAGTGACGACCCAGTTAAAGGAAGTAAATGATAACTAACTGCAAATGAAGGCAAAGTATTGCTTTTTAAAATGATTGTTAGAGTAAGGAGTAATGATGTATCAGAGTAGTTGACAGCAACACTAAAGACATGTTTTGGAAAGGAACTTAACGATTACTTCGTTGCCATTCCATGACTGACATTATCTGAGCTTTATTATTTACATTCAAAGTTTACATGTCATTCTCAATGCTTCATTGGTTTGACGATTCTCCTCTTACCATCACAATATTCTTTATGTTTCTGATTTTTTCCATTATCACGTACAGCCTCTGGGTGATCCACCTGTCTGTTGCTGTTTCAATTCCTCTGATTATGTATGGTAGGTCGTCCTCCAGCTCTCACAAGCCAGAGTGGAATCAAAAGCTTTCTACCTAATCGATTCCCACCTACTTCCTCGCGTTGATCAACCGTCTCCGTCTGCAATGATATTACTTCCTTTTCCTTATTCTTCAGGCAATGTTTTGGTTATTGCTGTCTTAAGTGTCTGCTCGTGTCCCTGCCACGAAGGCTTAGCCCCCATATCACGCTCCTGGCTGCAGCTTCCCACAGGCTGGCCACACGTGAATGATACCTCCTTCACTCCTAGAACAACAAGACAAAGGAATTCTCATCTTTCTCCCGTAATCATATTTTTCCAATAATCCTTTCCATCTACAAGAGTCAGGTCTACAAAGACCTTACGAGCTATTTCCTGTGTCACTCTTCATTCCGTGTTTTGACTCGACTCTGAGATGGCCAAGAGTGAGGCATTCCAGTCGTGCTAGCTCAGTTCCTATAAAAATAAGAATCAAGGTTTCAACCTTTGTGATCTGATATGTACTCTGTTTTGTTGTTATCTTTTGTCGTTTTCTGTAGATGTAAAGTTATGACTCAGGCTGAGTTAACCATACCATAGAGAATCAATATAAGTATAGATCTCATAACGTTTTAAGAAATTGATTATCCAAAATTAACTGAAGTTGTAATATCTGTAAGTTGTGTCAAGCTCTTATTTCGGCCAGAGCTTTGCTAACTACATTACTCAACACAGGATTGATTGCTGAGACGCATTTATTTGAGTCGGTTATCTTCCTAGTCAAGATTTATGTTGGCTGATTATCAAGGATTTTTGGTTCTGTAATATTCCTTTATAAGATCGTTGTACTACACAATGGATCATCCTAACACAATGAACGTTTCTCTGGATCAGGTGCCACTTTTGTGTTGTCTTGAGGGATTTCCTTGCTACTATCTTACTGCTTCAGTAAGTCTAAACACCAGACCTGAGGAAGACGGTCGTGTTTTGAGTGCCATAACTTGGTAAGAATTAGCTACACATAAATATATTTATGTCCTTAAAAGCAATTATACTTTTTGTAGTTTTCATAATCAATAGACATAACTGGAACTTCCTGCATCATATGATATATATGTGAAATTGTACCTGTGCTCTGAAATACATGATATGACATCTGGATAAATGATTATCATAATTCTACATCTACATATGATGGTAGTTTCCAAACGTTTCTTTACTGATTGAATTTGTCTGTATGTCTTTTCGTGATATTGTGCGAGAGATAATCCAGAATTACGTATAAATGATACGAGATTCTGGCTGTTAAGGAATTCAGTATCATACAAATATCATAATTTCTTCTTCGTATCTTCTATTCAGGATCAAGTATCACTATCCCTCATAGTAGGCACCTTGCTACCATGGTCATAGTCGTGCACATGGCGGCCGCGTCGGTGGAAAATGTAAGATAATTAGTTACAAAGAAAAACACACCGGAGGATAATTTGAACTCGTCAGGTTTTTCCAGACTCGAGTCTTGAAATATGGAAAAGCGAGAGGAAGAGGAAGAGACGAAAGTAGCAGAACTCCGCAACTTCGTTGTACGTGGAGATAAGGAGGTACACAAGTGGCTAATCTTCGTGTGGCTGAAGTTCACATTGAAAGTATGGGAAGAAGGAGCCGTTCGCTTGCCGTCGCGAGTCCTAGAGACTGGAACGCATGCAGGCAACTCCTAAGAACAGATGGACGAAACGATACCTGAAGAACCGAGAGAGAAAAGCAACGTGACGGTGGACGGAGAGGGACGGATATAGACAGGTGAGAGCCTGAGAGATGATAACGTGGGATGAGTTGATATCACACTGGCTACAAGCAGGACTCCTTACTGCAACGAATGAGACTTTATAGATTTATTGTGATATTCTTCTTATCTAACATACAGCTGACAAGCCTTGTAAGATAGATGAGAATATTTGATGATTCCTGGAGACTTATGATTTATGGAACGGAGAAGATTAATCTCTGTTCCCAAAGCGACCTTGTGTCTTGGGAACATCACAGACTGCATCTTCTGACTAAGCAGCGACATCATTTGACGCAAACACTTGCTTCAATAATGTTTATGTTACTCGTTATCATCTTCTGGAATTAGCAAACAAAACAACCAGAACAGGAGCATCTTAACCATTCAAGTGGGTGGCCTTCTTAGTGCCTTCCTCGTGATCCAGTGATCAGTCATCTCCTCTACAGAGCCATCATCTACGTCACACATCGTCCTTACCTCCACAGGAGCACAACATCCTGACGCAGGAGTCGGAATTTCCATGACAACAATATCTTAATATGGTCAGTAGTCTTACCTGTAGTGGCAGTCGTCAACTCGACAGTAGATGTTCTCACTAACACAATTGTTCTCCAAATGGAAAACAACGAGTATGGAAAAAGGTAAGTAGACCAGGTGAGGACTTATGGTGCTAGACACAAGTGACAAGAACTGAACTGTAAGAGGAACTTCAGAATAAACACAACGTCAAGCTTATTAGCTGAAGGTCACTCGGGAGGATCGTAAGAGAGGCAAACTATACTATGATTACTCCTATAATTACCTTCACGTGTTTGGAGAATGAGATCAACCTTTCCTGGAATATACATCAGCAGTTTGGTTTCCTCACGTGAGGTATACATGGAAGGATGGTTCTGGTGATGCCTGGGATAGGTTATGAAGAGAGGGAGGGAGGCTATCCTTCTGCCCACAGTGGAGAAAACAACAGTAAGGACAGACCTGCTGACCTCCTACAGATTCCTGGCGCAGTCATAATACTGTAACCTCAGACCAGCTCTCCAGCCTTGACCTGACTGAGAGTTAGTTTTCCGATCACGAAATGCGTAGTTATTAAAAGAGACATTCTGGTGTAAAGGACAGTAAAACACAAGGTCAAAGATCAGATTAATCAGAAACAAATCAATTGTTTCCAAAATTCTTCTCAAAACCTACAGAAGCAAAACAAGATCAAAATATGTAAATTACCAACTAATACAGTTGTTGTTGACTGACACATGAACTCATTAAAGTTCCTGCAATCATGAAAAAGTATTGAGCTTCAAATATGTAACACAAATACTAACTTAGTATGAGAAACAGAAGCAACTGTAAGACAGTAGAGGCAGGTACTTACCTGTGTCACGGCAGACTTAAATACATTCTCATCTTCAAGTTTAGAAATCACGTTATCACACTTGATTTCTTCGCTACTTGTTTGTTAAGGATCAATAAGGAAGCCACAGTGAGTGAGTCACGTAACTCTGGATAATGTCCTCGTCTACTCCTTCATGATGAGCCCCTACACCGTGCAGACTACCATGATGAGCCCCTACACCGTGCACACTGCCATGATGAATCCCTACACCGTGAACACTGCCATGATGAGCCCCTACACCGTGCACACTGCCATGATGAGCCCCTACACCGTGCACACTGCCAAGATGAGAATTGCTGGGAAGATCCAGTAACTACCCACAACTGCCTACCTACTTTGAGTTAATGTCTTCCGTATTCACAATTCTTGATATGAAATAACTTATATGTGACTCAAATGGAATCACATGTGAACCCAGGGACTTTGTAATCATATCATGTTACAGATGACTATAAAGATGTCACCATCACAAATTTCTCAGATGATGAAACAACGAAAGGAAAAAAAAACCCGTTATTTGGTTTTACTTTTATTTCAGAAAACTACACAAAAGACTGCAACCTTGGTGTCCAGACGTCTGCAGGTTATGATACTGTAACACGAAGCTTAGCAAGAAAAGCCAGGCGTAACGTGAGGCGTAACGTGAGGTGTAACGTGAGGCGTAACGTAAGGCGTAACGTGATGCGTAACGTGATGCCTAACGTGAGGTGTAACGTGAGGTGCAGCGTGATGCGTAACGTGATGCGTAACGTGAGGCGTAACGTGAGGTGTAACGTGAGGTGTAACGTGAGACGTAACGTAAGGCGTAACGTGATGCGTAACGTGAGGCGTAACGTGATGCGTAACGTGATGCGTAACGTGAGGTGTAACGTGAGGCGTAACGTGATGCGTAACGTGATGCGTAACGTGAGGTGTAACGTGAGGCGTAACGTGAGGTGTAACGTGATGCGTAACGTGATGCGTAACGTGATGCGTAACGTGAGGTGTAACGTGAGGCGTAACGTGAGGTGTAACGTGAGGCGTAACGTAAGGCGTAACGTGATGCGTAACGTGATGCCTAAC
>JAUUDZ010462247.1:0-12161 GCA_032361705.1 Panulirus versicolor | reverse complement strand
CTCCTTGTTCCCTCCACTTTTAACACATATATCCTCTTTGTCAACCTTTCCTCACTCATTTGCTCCATATGCACCCTCTTCTGCTCTCAACCAAACTCTTTTTAATTATATTTTGAATCCTTAAAAAAATGAGTAACAATGCCTACCTATTTTTCATCTTTTTGCCACTCCCATGTACTCATTCTATGCCCTCATTATAAAAGTCAGAACCTCTAAAACACCCTCACCCTGTTTTTATTACAACGGAAAACAAAGTATATTTCTTCAGCTAACATTGTAAAATTACAGCCAAGTTCTTGTCATTACAATGTATTAATTACTCAATAACCAAATATTCTTTAACCTTTGTATTTATATCCCTGCAATGGATGAAGGAAATGGCCTTTTTGGTATAAACTACAATGATCATAAAAAAATGGAGGGGAGGAACTAATAGCTCTACCTGGGAAACAACCCAGTCAATGTCATTATCCATCTGCTGAATGGAAAAGCAATGATGTATCATGTTTCTCATTATATTGTACATTATAAACTTTACTATCATCTGCCATGTGATCTTAAAGGACATACAGGTCAAGATTTAAAACTCCAAATCTTTATTAACCATAATCTCTTGGGTTATGAGTTTCTAAAGCAACCTGCTCTGTTTGTAATGTGCTTCCATTGTTCTGCTATCTGCAAGTGTGGGAGTAAAGTTCTAAGCTTTCTCAGATATCTGAGTTATATTTTCATAAATTCTTCCCTAAAAATCATATCAAGAAAACATATGAGTGACAATGATAAGTGCAGATTTGCAATTAGGAAGCAGAATGCACTATCACTATGAAAAAACTGGAGATATTAAAGTAAGTGAATAAGGGAGTGTCGATGTGTTGCATGACTGATTCTAAGTGTTGTTAACATGGTCATTACCCATACATGATATTAAGAGGTAGCATGAAATGCTTTTAAAATTCTTCTGTGAGCATGAATCTAATAATCTAATCATAACTAATTGCATGAAGCTAGATCAGCTGATCTTGATAGGCTTGTTTTGCAGAGGTGTACCTGCTTCTGGGCAACATTTGTGTAAAAAGTTGAAAGGAGAAAGGATTTGGTTAAATTCTTTACAACAATTTCATTAACTGTTTACAAAATGTTATATAAGGTAAATATTTACATTTAATATTAAAAATACTGAAAACCCACATATAAAACTCTCTGTTAAGTTAGAATGTATTCAGTAACTTGAGTGCTCATGTTTCTAAAATTCATAACATTCCAAAATCTAAAAGTCATTTGGTCTTGAGGGTTTTCAAAACTCAGTGGCTAACATCTTAAGAGACTTTGACAGAGAGATTATACCTGTGGGAGGGAACAGAGGACACGTTACAGGAGCCTTCCCTAAATGGGTCGAGATGACCAGTAGAATACAATAGAGTTCTGTTCTGGGACCATTATTCTCCTTGATCTAAGCAAATGACTTGCCTGAAGGTATGGACTCCTACCTTAATATGTTTATAAATAATGCAAAGATACAATTGAAAAGCAAGAGGCCTACATCAATTTCCAAGGGGACCTAAACAGACTCCAAAGTTGGTCTGATCCATAGTTGACATTCACTCTGAACAAAATGTACAATAATGGTGATGAGACTGAATGAAAGGTGTCCTCAATGTGATTGTTATCAAGCAGGGAATAAGCTTCAGGATTATGTGTGCAAGGTCTTGGGATTCTATATCATCCTTAACCTGCTGCCAAAGTTCCAAACTAGAAGAATAGTAAAAAAGATATATTGTCTGATGAAAAATAAAAAAATAGCTTTAGAGTACATGGATAAGGAAATATTAAGCAAGGGGTTCACATCCTATATAAGACCAAAACCAGAATATGCTTCTCAAGTTTGGTCACCTTACCTAAAGAAATACAAAACACTAACAAAAGAGGTACAGAGGAGGGTAGCAAAAGCGAGAGAGGTGAATTGAAGGGAAAGGCTACAGGCTTTGAATTTGCCCACCTTGGAAAAGAGAAGAGTGAGGGGTGATCTGATCACACTCTTCAAGTCTTTAAACCAAATCAATGACAAAGAAAGTGAACAGTTATGTTTAGGACAGAGGAACCAGAGGACATAACATGAAATACCAACAAGAAATCTGTTCAAAAATATGTAAAGTACTTATATATCATAAGAGTAATGGATGAATTAAATAAGATGATTAAGGACATAATCAATGCACACAGCATACATAAATTTAAGATGTATGACATCAGAAAATGTTTAAGAGATGAGGCCCCATGAGGGTAAAACTTCCTTCCCATACAGTACAAATAAGTAATTACATGCACCCACAGGCAGAAAGTGACAGAGTATGTTCATGAAAGTACTATTTGCGTGGAAGATAATTCAGAGTCAAGAAAGGAGAAATGAAGACAAAATAAGCATCTCTTTGGGAGATGGTGTATCTTATATAGACAGTGACACACAAACAACCAGGGTCTTTTGTAATTTTTTCTTTCTTCTTTTCATGATATAACCTCTAAGCTAAGCTTGATAAAACTAAATAATACTCACACTGATGTAACTGACACAGTACAGATAAAATAAATATAGCTCACCTGTTCTTTCTCTCCAATATATCTTGTATCAACAACAATTTTCATAATTTCTTCAGACGTCTCTGAAGGTGTATTTCTATCTTGTGCTGCCAAATGTCCATCTTGTAGAAGTTCATAGATTTGTCTGTAACCAGTATCCTGCATCTGTTTCAAGAGATTACTGGATACTTTGGAAACTGGTAACTTGTAACCATCCTGGTGCTTTATCAGCTCTAAAAAAGAAGGTCCAAGTCCAAGTCTTTTATTTGAAAAGAGACTAGGAAATGTTTCTGGTAAAGTGTATGAATATAAAAACGACAGTTTGAAGGTATCCCCTTGAGAGGAACTGCAAGAACCTTCCCTCAAGTGTCTGCGGAGACCGCTAGCAGTAATCTGTGGCTCAAAGCAAACACAGCATATATATATGACTTTGTGTTTCTGAAAATGCCTTTTAAGTGTTGCACGATGTAAAAGCTCTATGCGACACACCTCACACTTAACAGCTGCTTTGGGAACGTGTGAACCATGACTAGCTAGGTGTTTATTGGCCAACAACTGTTCATTAAATAATCTATTGCAGATCGGGCACTGAAATACAAAATCTTGCTTATTTTGTGCCTGATTCTTTCTCCGCAAGCTCCATATATATTTCATACCCTCTTCATTCCGATGATTTAGGTATATGTGACTTCTTAGAGAATTTGAGGTACTGTATGGTCTTTGACATAATCGACAAATGTGCCTACTTGGATTGTGTGTTTCTAAATGATCCCTATAGTGTGCCTTAATACGAGCTCTGAAGTCACACTTATCACAGGCATACAGGTTTTGTGTGTGATTACGATAATGGGAGTAAAGGGCACCAACATTTGTAGTGGCAAAGTCACAATCAGGACAAGTGAATGCTTTTTTGGACATGTGCTTAGCACAATGCCGTCGGCATGATAATAATGTCCGAAACAGGACCTTACACTCTTGACACACATACATAGCCACACTTTGTTTCTCTGGTGTCCTTCCACCTGGATAAATCTTGTTAATAATACTGTCCACAAAGCTTAAGTCAATCTGGGCTATCCATTTGTGAAGCCGCTCCTGCTGTTTTGGGTTGGAGAAAAGTGGCAAAGTAGGGATTGACTGCAGCAAGGGCAGTTCAGCACCTGCCCTTGGTAACCCTGTGGAGTCAGTATCTATGCTAGATATCAAAGGACTAGTATCAGTTTTTTGAAGTGTTCTGTGACCTTGCCAAGAGTTTACATCTCCATTACGGCTATATTTATCCCTTTCATCTTCAGCCTCACCCTCAACTTGTTCTTCAGACTGACCTTCGTTAGACCTGTAGTGTAAAACAGACTAAGTATCATTATGATATCTTAAATGATTACTTCCTACCAACAACTCTTATAATGAATATCATGAATGGTTAAACAATTCACTACTAACTATCTGGCACCTTCCATGACTGATCCCACACACTGCAAGTCAACATACTAAATGAGGCTGCGACAGTGAATAACCCCCCAATCATATCATAATATTACCCACTAATTTTCTTAACTCAAGGGCTAAGCCAACAACCAATTACTCAATATCTTATTTTCTGAGCTGCACTGTCTTTTAATGTCTAGGCAAACTTCATAAGCAACATCTCTTTTAGCCCTCAATCAACCTCATATCTTACCAATATCCTCTTTGGTTTAGTATGATTTTGTGGTCTTTATACTTTCATTTATCAGGTTTCTCACTATGCAGCCTATGCAGCCCAATGCAGTTTTGGACAAAAACTAAGAAATTATGTACCTTTGGTTTAACTCTGAAGCACAAAAGAGGCACAGTATAAGACAGAGTAAGACAAATACTTTTAGGTGAGGTCATGGCAATCACTCATTTACAAAGACATCAACACATGCAAGTGAAAAGAATGTTATGCAAAGTAAATAAGCACCTAAATAATGCCATCAGTGATATCTGCAATTTGGCTAAGAAACTCAATCATCAAAATAAAAGAGGATATTTCTAATCAAGCCGAAACACTAAATTCCAGATACACTATGTAATTAGTTTAGAACAAAACAAACTGCTAAAACCACAACATGCATTATAAAGTAATAAAAGTAGTAACTAACCCAACACCAAATGCCAATGTGTCAACTTTTGGCGGTCTTCCCCGTTTTCTTCTTTCCCCTTCACTATGCTTGATTTTAACTTTGGCGGTGTAAATTCTATTTCCCTTCCACTCCTCTTCTAACTCTCCCTCAAACAGATTTTCATGGGGCAAATCAAAGTTCATGTCTCTATTACTCTCTCCAACTGAAAAACATTCTTGCATTTTCCCCTCTGATATCTGAGGAACTATGTGACTGTTCACCTGTGCACAACTTAACTGCTCAAGGCTGAGCTGCCACATGCGACATCTATGCTTGTCAAACTGTCGCTGCTTCAAGAATATTTTTTTACAATCAAGGCAAACAATGTTATGCCCCTCCATTTTAAATCTTTTATTTTCTTTTGGCTCTTTATTTTGGTCTTCAGTATTGACCATGTCTTGCTTTCTTGGTCTACCCAACTTTCTCCTTATAGTTCTTTTGTGCATTTCTAATTTATCACAGCCTTCTTCTTGGACTGTCTGGGAACTTCCACATCCCTCAGCCACCAAGCTGTTACTTGATCCTCGAGAAGCAGTCTCCATGTTGAGGGTTACACCATTGCGAAATATCTGATCTGTATCATTTAGAATATCACTGGTCTCACTATAGGAAGATGGCAATGCACTGAATTCCAATACACACTGATTAACATTATCCAAGTCCTCAGGGTGACAGGTAGAGACATGATTTAAGACCTCAACCTGTGACAAGGCAAATTTCTTGCAATGACGACAGACAAATACCTGACTGCTCTGTGAAGATGAAGATCCTTGATACCCTGAAGGCATAAACAAGAAAATACAAAGGCACTTTGCATCAAGTCAAAATTCTGTAGTTGAAGATAATGCAGAGTATGAAATTCAGTCTATTTCAAAAAGGATAAATTATACAACATTTCTAACCTTTACCCAATCACAAAATACGTAACTGATATATGTCAAACAAAAAAGGAAATGAACTTACCTCCAGCAACTAAGGTGAAAGTATTGTCAGCATTTAGGAGTAATGTGTAAAGGCCAGGAGCAGAGGCACAAGCTAAATCTGATACATCACTAGTTCCAGATACAAGTCCGCTGCTGTTTACTAAATCTATCCCATCATCATTTAACAAAGAAGTTTCACAGTCAGCTTGTGCAACTACACGAATACTAGTCTCTGAAGTGGGCCCATCAATATGTTCTGCAGGGGCCTCACTGTTGTCTCCAATGGTAATATCGGTCTGATTCTTAGAGTCAGACCTGATATTACATTCCCCATCCCTTTTGTTATTTGCTGCAGACAGAACTTTGTTAACAATCTTTGTGGTAGTTTCATCTGATTCTAAACAAAAGCTGTTTTCAACTCCATTATAATTTCCTTCAATAACAACTGTTCCTGTTTCATGTCTTGCTTGTACATCAGTCTGAGTGACAACTTGCACAGCTGTCCTATCATCAAACTCGGCATCTGATTTATCTTCTAATGCATTTTTGACAATCTCAGCAGTAACATTCCCAACATTGGCAGCTGTCTTTGCAGTGACTTCTGAAACAGTTCTATCACCGAATTCTATGGCAGAATCACCACCAGTTCTTGAAAGAGTTTCATTAGCGGAGCTTGTGGCTCCCACACCATTCCACTCATTTGATCCCTCAGTGGTCATACCACAATCCCCAGAAGTTCCTTCCATAATCACTTTACCATTTCCTTCATTTATTGATACTCTCCTACCTCTGCTTGATACTAACTTTGCATAATCATTTTGGGCATAAGTATCTGTGGCTTGATTTCCAAATTTTGAATCATCGCTGTTAACAGAAATGGTAGAGAGTAAATTATTGCTTTCACTGAAATACAGTTTTTCTGCAGTGATCTCACTGGTAACATTTGTATTAGCATGCATATTGTGTCTATTATTCATTATGGAAGACTGATCAGAACCCTTGGAAACCAAATTATCCATATTAAGAGCTTTTTGTTTATGTGGAAGAAGTCCCTCTGTGACATAAACATGACCATGGTTACTTCTATCTCTGTCACTTCCCTCTCTCTTCCCTCCTACAACATTATTCTGACATTTTCCTGTCAGACAGTGGGAAGATCCATTTGCTTCCATGGAATGTTCTTTAATGCCATTCATTACAACTGAAAGATTAGATGAAGTAATGGTGCTTGCAAATGCATCTGTGTACTGATCTGAGAGACATTCTTGGGTTGCAGTACAATCTTGTTCATTTAACTCACTAATCATGCAAGTTACTTCCCCTTCCATTCTTTGTAGACGAGATGCTCTATTTCTTATTTCACACTGAGAATCTCTAAGACCATTAGCTTCTGAGGCAGTTCTACCAGTTGTACCCTCTGTTAGTTCACAGTGAGCCACATTAACTTTCGTAATCAATTCACAATTTTTTTCTTTAGCAGCAGATATTTCAATAAGAATAATGTCCTTCAATTCATTCTCAGACATGTTTTGTCTTAGAATTTCAGAATGGTGGACCAATCTAACTTGTTCTTGATTACTTGTTTCAGTACTGGAAATCTGGGCTACAGAATAAGGAGGAAGAACAGAGGGAGATGGCACAGGAGAATTAGAAGACTGCACAGAGAAGATGGCAGGAATAGGCATTTTTCCTGCACATTTGGATTCTACCGATGAGGTGGTATTGGTGCCTGATGTGACAGTCTGAAAACACACTTCTGAAACACCCAGAGATGTAGCTGGTGATGCAGCTGATTCCAATGTATAACGTAAAGAATGTGAAGAACTGGAAGTATCAGTAACTGGTGCTAATTTGGGGTCCTCTGATAATTCTGGGACATACTGCATTAGCTTTGTAGAATTCATGGCTGAAGTTTGAATATGTGAAGAATTACCAACATACAAACTGAATGATGCTGGTGAACTGACTGGAGGATTACATAGTGAAATAGAACTGGTGACACAATCATTGGGTGCCATGGAAAATGAAGGAAGACATGCAATAGATGCTGATGGACTTCTTAATGATGCAGTACCCATCTGTGACGCTGAAGGACAGAACACTGGCAGCTGAACTTCAGAGCACGAGGCCTCAGACCCCAGTAATGTCTTTGTGTCCTTCTGAGGTGCTGCATGCTTCAGCAAAGTTTGAAATCCTGAAAAAGAATTTACGTTATATGCGCTAAGCATTTTTTTATGTTATAACAAACGAGCATAAAAACTAAGTATTAACAGAGATAACTCAAATTCGTACTAGCATAAACAAAAGGCATTTATTTCACTTATATATAAAAAGTTAACTCATTCAGGATAAAGCAATCTACTGGGTTGAGCTATCTTTTTTTCAAATTATATATTGTAAATATCAAAACACACCGTAAGTAAATCATAAAAACTTACATGAAATAAATGAGTTTGAGTGAAACAAAAAGTCAGCCTTTTGAGTCAAGCATAAGCCACACAATCACCATGTGATACACTTTACATCAATATATCCTAATGCCCTTACACATTTGATAGTCGACATATCCAGTAAATTACTCTTAGACTACCACAATCAATCCCTTTGGGAGGATGAACAGCTGAGTGGACTGAGGACCAGCTGCTGCAACCAAGATCTAAACCTATGTGGGTTTGATTCCAGGTGGTCCATGCTTATGCAGTGGTCAGTAATACTAGCTGCATCACCAAGGAGGTCCATAAGTGTCACTGTCTTTACGTGCAACAATGGAGATAATAGTCCCACTGGTGCAGTAAGGATACAAGGAATAGGCCATAGAGAAAAATGTAAAGAAAAGGGTGATCAAGTTGAAAATAAAATGTCTGAGAATGATATGTGGTGTAAGGAGGGTAGATAAAATAAGAAACAATAGGGCAAGAGAGTATTTGCATTTGCAAACAGGATCATTAAGAGGCTCATGTACAATATACTTAGCTTAGACACAAGAGGTGTGGAAGTGGGAAGAGCTGAAGATGTGATGAAATGGTTTGGCATTTGGAAAGGATGAGTGAGAAAAAGATGAATAAGAAGATACGCATGTCAGAAGTGGAGGGAATAAAGAAAAGGAGAATCTAATGAATAGGTGGAAGGTGGAGTAAAATATGCTTTGAAGGCCCAGAGCGTGAACATGGAAGAGGGCCCATGAATGGTAACAATGTGGTATGAAGGAGATAACTTGCTACCAATGGGTCAATGGGTTGAACAAGGGCATATGAAGTGGTTGGGGGAAATCACAGGAAGGTCTTGTGGGGCATGGTTATGAATATAAGGCTCTGGATTTGGTAGAGGAAGGATGTGAATAAATAGGCCATTTCTTTGTTCCTGGTGCTAACTCACTAATATAGGAAATGGTGAACTTGTATGAAAAAAATCATTCTAAGCATTCCCCCCCATAAATTTCTCATTTTTAGCATTAAACAATTACACTTGTAAAACTATTTCTTGAAAAATTGATTATTAAGGGTGCCACAATTAAACATGATTACCCATCCATAATTATAATGGCAATGATTACCTGTTTTAGCATCTTGGTATAGAATTAAAACTGCTTAAGAGGGCTGAAATTTGGAATGATATTGCATGGGGATGATACACTAATCACAATGGGATCAGCTAAGATGTACTATATATGAAAAAACGAAATATACATAGCTCCATGTATCAACAACGGCAAAGCTGAAGATCAAGAAGGGTTATGACAGGTAAATACATCAACTAACTACTACGGAAATGTTTGTTGAAAGAAGTAGTGTGACAAACCACTGTATGCTAATGGTATGTGAACCTGTAGTTACATCATAAAATGGTGGCAGATATGGATTTTTTTAGCATATATGGAGCTAGGTGAATATATGTAGGCACACAGAAATCAAAGGCAGAAAACACATTCTCATTGGAATAAATGGTAAAACAAGTACGATCTGCATTAATCACTCTCTTGTTCTAAGGAAAATGGATAACGCAGAAAGACAGATATTCATAGAAGTACTTTACGAAGAAGAAAATGTATCAATAAATTTATGTCATGCTTTAAGTTACCATATCATCTTACCATGAGTCTGTTTGTGTTCAGCAAATTCCTCCAGCTTGTGAAAAGTACTTTTGCACACCCCACAGATAAAGGAGTCCATGGTAACTGAGCAAATAGTAATAAACTGGGGCAAAATGCCAAAGCTGAATAATGACCTTATAATTGGAGAGATGACTAGTCACTGATCTGCAAGGAAATGCTATATATCAAACACTACAGGTGATGACTGGAAGAACAGCAACAAAAAAAATTAAACTATCAAGTAAAGGTAGCTGTTACCAGTGCAAAAACTGATGCTGATCTGGCAGTTTTGAATATTCATTACCAACAGGGATATTCCCTTTTCCTTTCAATTTTCTTCATATAAGCATTCAGTCCTATATAAGTTTTTCCTACAACTGAGTTTCCTACAGTACAGCTTTACATTTTCTGAAATAGTGACCTTGATTAAATGAACATCTCTAATACTACTTGAAGATGCTTTCACCCTTTCACTAGTCAGCATAATAACTATTTCATCCTTTTTTACCAGAAACAAGGGAAAAGAAAATCATATCCAGGCTATATCAAGTACAGCAGATACACAGATAGATAGAAAGATAGAATTGGATTTCATTGGAAATTCATATCACATGCAAAATAAAACACAGAATGAAATAAAACAACATACTGTAATGTATTTACCTCCTCACTGAAGTGGGGGGTAGTAATGCTATTTCATGTGTGGCAGGGTAGCAACAGGAATGGATGAAGGCAAGCAAGTATATGTACATGTGTAGATATA
Source organism: Panulirus versicolor (assembly GCA_032361705.1). Lineage (NCBI taxonomy): Eukaryota > Metazoa > Arthropoda > Malacostraca > Decapoda > Palinuridae > Panulirus > Panulirus versicolor. The sequence continues at coordinate 1,664 of JAUUDZ010462247.1, read as the reverse complement.
TATATGTCTGTATATGCGTATGTATATGTATGTATATGTTGATATGTATACCTATGTATATGTGCATGTATGGGCATTTATGTATATATATGTGCATAAGAATGGATGGGCCATTCTTCGTCTGTTTCCTGGTGCTACCTTGCTGACGTGGCAAACAGCAATTAAGCAAAAATGGGTATGTTGGAAGGTATAGTGGTTCCAACAATGTTATAGGGTAGTGAGGCACGGGCTATAGATAGGGTTGTGCACAGGAAGGTGGATGTGTCGGAAATGAGGCAGGGCCACCACTTCCCCAGGTATGGCCACAGCCACAGTAGTAATGACCCTGCAGAGATACTACTTTCCCAGGTCTGGCCACAACAGTACCTACCCTGTAGGGTTACCATTCCACAGGTCTGGCCACATCAGTACCTACCCTGCAGGGTTATCATTTCCCCAGGCCTGGCCACAATAGTACCTACCCTGCAGGACCACCACTTCCCCAGGCTTGGCCACAACAGTATCCATCATACAGGGCCATCCTTATCAGGTCTGGCCCCAATAATACCAACCCATCAAGGTCAACAGCACGACAGGTCTGGGCAAAACAGCCGATTCCATTTGTTTACATTTTGAGATGAACATAAACACAGGAGAGTTCACTATTGGACAAATATTTACTTATGTATCACAAACAGAAACATTTTCAGATTATTTTTCTACTTTAAGAAAATGCTAAAACCGGGAATTTTTTTTTAAAGATGTACATTCACATATCGATTTCTACTGATGATAATCACAAACTATTTCGTCTCCTAACTTAAGGTTTTCAACTCAAAAAGCTATCATGAATTGAATATATTTGAAATTAAGCAATTCTACACATTTCTACACAACACACATTTCCACCTACGCGACACAGCTGGGTTTCCTTGTGGCAGTAATGGCACCACGAATGCACACACCCGAACTGTGCTTGTAATGGTAGACCCGAAAACGGGTTGGGCAAATCTTTACACACACACATCAACCTCTGCTGGTCTCCAGGCTACAGATTCGTTACATAATATTCCCAAACCTAATTTATGTGGACAGTAACCAACAGTGCAAACTGACAAAACGATTTGTGTTTGCAGAATAGCGTGGTTTAGTAGCTATGCAGGTTTTTATTTCCCTAACCTACCTATATATGCCCCACTTCAGTCCATTAACATCACATCCCCTTCACCCCCCTCCCCCCCTGAATACCACATCGTTCCAGTTCATTCTGTCCCGTGCACGCCTTTCACCCCACTGCATGTCCGGGCCCCAATCATTCAAAATATTTTTCGCTTTATCCTTTCATCTCCAAATTGGTTTCCCCGTTCCCCGTGTGCCTCCAGTTCTTACACATATATCCTCTTTGTCAACCTCTCCCACATCTGGTGGGGTGGTTCATCCTCCACCTCTCTCTAAAAACTAGAGTGAAATCAGAATTCTTCCCTCTCATTGATTTTCCTGACGCCGCCACCACCGCTCCTCTCCAACCTTCCCTCTCCCTATACAAAGGAATTCCAGCAGCAGACCACTGGGTCCTTACACCAGCTGTTTGTGATCGTGGAAGATTAGCGTGGTGAGTCTCTCTCTCTCTCTCTCTCTCTCTCTCTCTCTCTCTCTCTCTCTCTCTCTCTCTCTCTCTCTCTCTC
>JAUUDZ010462215.1:0-23405 GCA_032361705.1 Panulirus versicolor | reverse complement strand
AAGCAGTCTCAGTTAACTCACAAAAAAAAATGCTCTGCTTCTCACCATGTCTATTTTACTCGTGATGTGGGAGGATGATACAGTTATTCTTACTTGTTCCTTAAATCAGGGTACATGGTTTGATCACTGATGATATGTTACTGCATCATGGCCAAGGCGAGATCAGTGGTTGAGAGGGTAGCATGATACACCAATGTTATGATGACTGGTTAAAAGAATTACTCAATACCGGCGAATGGCAGATGACGATGAAGCCAAATTTTGATCACATTAGATGTGTTGCTCTGAACAACGTGTTTCTGAAGCTTGTTTTTTTCTATATTGGAAGCTTCAGTCACGGACAAAAGTCCTTTTTCAAGGCCGGGCCTAAATTAAGATTTAGAGGTTAAGGAAAGGAGAAAAAGAAAACACAATGAAAATAATTTTCGAATTTTGCAGGAAGGGAAATTCCTCTCTTTTAAAGAGTGCCAGGTCATAGTCACTGAGAAACACATGAGAGGGTAGAGAGTTCCACAGCTTCAAGGTGTATTGAAGGAAACAATTATCAATATGGCCCACAGCTGAGTTGCCAACAGCCACACAGTATCTATGTGACGCAGCAGCTTGCAGCCTATTGCGTGGTATAGCATGAGGTGGGGGCACACAGTCAGACAACACTCGGGAACATAACCAAAGTTTTACCTAAAGAAGAAGAAAAGTGAAGCAACTTCTTTCACACAACGATACGGTTGTCCGTAAAGAAACATTTCGTGCAATCCAGGTCAACTCGGTGACCTATGCGCTTTAGACCATTTCTTCTCGTTGGTAGTTATGATGCGAACGTAAAGAAGTGTTCTATTTTGGCAAAGTTAAATTCTTTAAATAATTTAAAACATTTACGTAACTTGCATCATGGCCACCTTTTGCTTAGCGAAAACAGACTCAAATCCTCATTCTCTCCTCATATGGTTTGTTACATAAGGAAGGAATCAATTTAATGATCTTCGCTGCGCTGCTTCCAATTTAAGAATATCCATACTCAGGTAAGGTGTCCCCATGCTGCACTGGATATTGAAGAGTGGGCTCACTACACTTAAGTATAATGGCAATATACATTCTTGTTTTTTTATGTAAAGTTTCTGTCAACAAATTCTAACCTGATATTTGCTTTCTTGGCAGCTTCTTTACAATGCTGGGAGAATATTACGTTGTTGCAGACAATAACCTTTAGATCCCTCGCACTAGGGGTGTCCTTTATCTTGTGGCCCATCAGTTCATAATCATATTTTTTGTCGAAGTTTCTTACTTGCAACAGATGAAATTGATTATAATATCTCAAAATAGAACTAAAAAGATAAAAATTCAGGTTTGTTGCTCTGCTCTTATTATGTACAATAAGTTCCCATCTTGGTCTACTAAGGGTGCTACTCCACTCCTTAAATGTTTCTTATTGATATACTTATTAAATCTTTTTGGATCTCTAGAGCTATCTCTGACAATACTGATCTTATATTCTCTCTCTTGCTTTGCTTGATGAGTCTCTTTACCTCTCTTAGGCAGTGTTGTATTACGTTAAAGGATTTGGGTTGATGCCTAATTTCTTAAGTTTATAGAGTTTATTTATGCGTTTTATTAATAGCTCCTGCGGGTACCTGAGAAATACCATTCTGGCTTACTATTCATTTTACTGTTTTTGTTATAGGTAGGAACATATGTGTCTTGTTGGTGCATAAACTGTCGCTTAAACATGTCCATATTTCCTCCGGGCAGGAACCGACAAGGGTGCGACTCTTTAATGTGTTCCACAACCGACTAAAACCTGCCTTGTTAACATTAGGAACTGTTTTGTGGGCAGTGGATTTTGAGAATTATAGCGATGTTAACCATGCAAGTAATAATGTACTGAGTTGTTAGCCATGCCTTGCTTTAGCTACTGGAATTTCCTAGGATATTTTAGCAGCCAATGCTTGAATGTGAACGAGGATCCCCTCCACTCTCAACGAGAGGGATGACCTTGGAGAGTAAGGACGGATCCTCTACACTCTCAACGAGATTGATGACTAAGGGGAGTAAGGAAAGATCCTCTCCACTCTCAACTGACTGTGGGGGTTAAGGAAGGATCATCTCCAAAATCAATGAGAGGGATGAGTGTCTAGAGTTAGGAAGGATCCACTCCACCCTAACGGGAAAGATGACTATAGAGAGTAAGGAAGGATCCTCTCCACTATCAAAGAGAGGGAAGACTTGGGGAGCAAAAAAGAGCCACTCCACTCTCAACGACAGGGATAACTCTGAGGAGGAAGGAGGGATTCGCTTCGCTCTCAGTGAGAAAGATGACTGTGGAGACTAGAGAAGGATCCTCTCCACTCCCAACGAAAGGGATGACTCAAGGAAGTAAGGACGGATCCTCTCCACTCTCTACGAAAGGGATGACCGTGGAGAGTAAGGATATGTCTTCTCCATTCTCAACGAAAGGGATGACTGGGGGAAGTGAGAAAGGATCCGATCCACTCTCAAAATTAGGGATGACATAAGAGAATAAGGAAGGATCCTCTCGACTATCAACGAAAGGAAAATGTAGAGAAAAAAATCCTCCGTACTCTCATCGAGAGGGATGACTATGGGGAGTAAGGAAAGAGACTCTCCACTCTCAACAAGAGGGATGACTCTGGAGGCGAGAGAAGGATTTTCTACACTCTCAACGAAAGGGTTGACCTTGGAGAGTAAGGAGGGATTATTTCCACTTTCAATGGAAGGGATGACTGCAGGGAGTAAGGAAAGATCCTTACGTCTCTCAACGGGGGGAGGGGGGAGAGATTACTGTAGGGATTAAGGAGGGATCATCTCCACTTTCAATGAGAGGGACGACTGTAGGGAGAAACGAAAGATCCTTATGTCTCTTAACGGGGGGAGGACTGTAGGGATTAAGGAGGGATAATCTCCATTCTCAGTGAGAGGGATGACTGCAGGGAGTAAGGAAGGATCCTTTCCACTCTCAAGGAGAGGGATGACTTTGAGGATTAAGGATGGATTCTCTACACTCTTAACTAGAGGGGTGGCTCTAAGGAGTAAGGAAGGATCGTCTCCATTCTCAACAAGAAAGATGGCTGTGGGGAGTAACGAAGGAGCCTCCACTCTGAAAGAGAGGGATGACTCTGAGTTTATGGAAAGATCCTCTCCGCTATCAATGAGATGGATAACAGTGGAGAGTGAGGAATGATCCTATCTACTCTCAAAGAAAGGAATGACTGCGGAGAGTATGGAAAGATCCTCTCTACTCTCAACGAGAGACATGACTGTGGGTACGGAAGGAGGAACCTCTCCACTCTCAAAGATTGAAGCCTAGGGGGAGTAAGGAAAGATTCTCTCTACTCACAACGGAGGGATGAGTGTGGGGAGTAAGGAAGGATCTTCCCCAGAATCAATGAGAAGGACGAGTGTAGAGACTTTGGAAGAATCCTCTCCACTCTCAATGCGAATGATGACTCTGGAGAGTTAGGAAGGATCCTCTACACCCTCAGTGAGAAGGATGACTGTGGAGAGTAAGGAAAGATCCTTTCTACTCTCAACGGGAGGGATAACTGTGGGGATTGAAGAAGGATCCTCTCCACTCTCAGTGATAGGGATGACTGTGGAGAGTTAGAAATAATACTTTCAACTTTTAACGAGAAGGATGACTGTGGAGAGTAAGGAAGGATCCTCTCACTCTCAACGAGACGAATGACTCTGTGAAGTGAGAAAGGATCCCCTCCATTGTCAAGGAGAGAGATGACAGTGGAGAGTAAGGAATGAAACTCTCCATTCTCAATGAAAGGATCATTTCCACTCTAAACGAGAGGGATGAATGTGTAGAGTACGAAAGGATCATCTTCACTCTCAACGAGAAGGATGACTGAAGAAAGGAAGGAAGGATTTCCTCCACTCTCAACGAGAAAGATGACTGTGGGAAGTAAAGAAAGTTCCTTTCGCCTCTTAACGGGGGGATAACTGTGAGGATTAAGAAAAGATCATCGCCATTCTCAATGTGAGGGATGACTGTGGAGACTTAGGAAGCATCCTATCCACTCTGAACGGAAGGGGTGACTGTAGGGAGGATGGAAGGATCCTCTCCACTTTCAACGAGTGGGATGACCTTGGAGAGTAAAGAAGAACCCAGTCCACTCTCAAAGAATAGGATGACTTTAGGGAATAATGAAGAATCCTCTCCCATCTCAACGAAAGGGATGCTCTGAGGAGCAATGAAGGATCCTTTCCACTCTCAGTGAGAGGGATGACTCTGGGTAGTAAGGAAGGATCCTTTACAGTCTCAAAGAGAGGGATGCCTGTGGCGGGTACGGAAGGATCCTCTCCATTCTCAAAGAGAGGGATGCCTGTGGAGAGTAAGGAAGGATCCACCATAATCCAAACGAGATGGTTGAGTGTGGGGAGGATGAAAGGTTCCTCTCCACTCTCAAGGAGAAGGATGACTGTAGAAAGTATGGACTGAAACTCTCCACTCTCAACTAGATGGATGACTGTGAGTATTAAGAAAGAATCTTCTACGCTCTTAACGAGAAGGATATCTGTGGTACGTACACCATGATAGGAGGTAAGCAGGTATTATACAGTATGATGATGTACACCATGCTGGAAGGTAGGCTAGTTGTACAGCATAATGATGTACACCATACTGGAAGGTAGGCTAGTTGTACAGCATAATGGTGTAAACCATGCTGGAAGGTAGGCTAGTTGTACAGCATAATGATGTACACCATGCTGGAAGGTGGGATAGTTGTACAAGACGATGTTATACAACATTATGGAAGGTAGGCTAGTTGTACAGCATAATGATGTACACCATGCTGGAAGGTAGGCTAGTTGGACAGCATAATGATGTACACCATACTGGAAGGTGGGATAGGTGTACAAGACGATGTTATACACCATGCTGGAAGGTAGCCTAGTTAGGCAGCAAGATATGCAAAATGTTGGAAGTAGGGTAGCTGTACAACATAATGATGTATACCATGCTGAAAGGTAGGCTAGCTGTACACCATGATGGAAGTAGGGATAGTTGTACAGGAAGATGGTATGCACCATGATGGAAGGTAGCCTAGTAATGTAGCATGATGATATGCACAATGCTGAAAGTAGGGTAGTTGTACAGCATAATGATGTACACCATGCTGAAAGGTAGGCTAGCTGTACAGCATAATGAAGATGGAAAGTGAGATAGTTGTACAGCATGATGATGTAACCCATATGGAAGGTTGGCTAGTTGTACAACCTGATGATGTACATCATGCTGCGATGTAGGTTATCTATACAGCTAGGTGATGCGCACCCTTGGTAGGAAGTGGAATAGTTGTACATCTTGATGATGTACCCCATGTGAGAGATAGATTAGTTGTACAACATGATGACATATGACGTATGTTTGTTATACATCATGATATCTACATGTGGAAGGTAGGCTAGTTTGATATTATGATGATGTACACCATGCTAGAAGGTATTCTAGTTGTAGAGCATGATGGTGTACACCTTGGTGGGAGGTAGACTAGTTATAGAGCATGATGATGTCCATCATGTGGGACGTAGACTAGCTATAAAGCATGATGATGTACGCCATGCTGAAAGGTAGGCTAGTTGCAGAGCATGATGTACACCACGGCGGTAGGTAGGCTAGTTGTGCGGCATTACGATATACACCATGCTGGAAGTTGTGCTAGATTTACAGCATGATGATGTACATTATGCAGGGAATTAGGCTATTTGTACAGCATGATGATGTACATCATGCTGGGAGGTAGGCAAGTATAATACATCATTACGATTTACATCATGCTGGCATGTAGGCTAGTTGGACAGCATGATAATGTACAACATGCTGGGAAATAGGCTAGTTGTTCAGCATGATATGTACACTATGCCGGAAGGTAGGCAGGTATTATACGTTATGATGATGTATACCACACTGGGATGTAAGCTAATTGTACTGCATGATGATGTACACCATGCTAGGAGGTATTCCAGTAGAGCATGATGATGTACACTCTGGTGAGAGGTAGACTAGTTGTGCAGCATGATGATATCCACCATGTGGGACGTAGGCTAGTAGTAAAACATGATGACGTACACTATGCTAGAAGGTAGGCTAGATGTACAGCATGATGTACGCCATGGTGTAGGTAGGCTACCTGAGCAGCATGATCATGTGCACAATGCTGGAAGGAGCGCTAGTTGTATAGCAAGACGATGTGCACTATGAAGGAAAGTAGGTTAGTTGTACAGCATGGTGATATACACCGGGTGGGAGGTGGGCTAGATGTACAGCATTATGATGTACACTATGCTGGGAGGAAGGTTAGTTATGAAGCATGATGGTGTACACCATACTGGGAAGTAGATCAGTTTTATAACATTATGTACACCTTGCTGGGAAGCTGAATAGTTGTACAACTTGATGATGCACACCATGCTGGGAGGTGGGCTAGTTGTACAGCATGATTTACATCATGCTGGGAGGCGGGCTTGGTGTACTGCTTGATGATGTATGCCAATCTGGGGGGTGGATTTGTTTACAGAATGATGATGTATACCATGCTGGGAGGTGGGCTTGGTGCATAGCAGTAGGATGTACACAATGCTGGGAGATGGGCTTGTTTTACAGCATGATGATATACACCATCCTGGGAAGTGGGTTTTGTTGTACATCAGGATAATATACTTCATGCTGGGAGGTGGGTTTAGTGTAGAGCATGATGATGTACACCGTGCTAGGAGGTGGGCTTGTGCGCAGGATGAGTATGTACAACATGCTGGGAAGTGAGATTAGTGTAGAGTATGGGGATGTTTGATTTTTGGGAGGTGGACTTGGTGTACAGCATGATGATGCACACCATGTTGGGAAGTGGACTTGGTGTACAGCATGAGGATGTACAATATGTTGGGAAGTGGGCTTGGTGTACAGCATAAAGATGTACAACATGTTGGGAAGTGGGTTTGATGTACAGCATAAAGATGTGCTTGTTCGGAAGTGTGCTTAGTGTACAGCACGAGGATGTACAACATCTTGGGAAGTGGGCTGGGTGTACATCATAAGGATGTACATGTTAAGAAGTGGGTTTGATGTACCGCATGAAGACGCACAACTTGTTGGGAAGTGGGCTTGGTGTAGAGCAAAAGGAACAACATGTTGAGAAGTGGACTAGGTGTACAGCATGTGGATGTACAACATGTTCCAAAGTGGTCTAGGTGTTCAGAATTAGGATGTACAACATATTCGTAAGTGGGCTTGGTGTACAAAATGAGAATATAAAACATATTGAGAAGTGGGCTTAGTGCACAGCATGAGGATGTAGATGTTAGAAAGTGTTTTGGTGTACAGCAGGATGATGTAAAAAGTTGGGAATTGGGCTTGATGTACAGCAAAAGGATAAACAGCACATTGGAAAGTAATCTCGGTGTACAACATGATAATGTACTACATGTTGGAAAGTGGGCTTAGTGTACAGTATGAGAATGTGTAACATATTAGGAATTGGGCTTTTTGTACAGCAGGATGATGTACAGCATGTTGGGTAATGGGCTTGGTGTACAACATGAAGATACACATGTTGATTAGTTGGTTTGTTGTACAGCATGAATATGTACAGCATGTGGGAAGTGGGTTTGATGTACAACAGGAGGATGTACATGTTGAGAAGTGGACTTGGTGTACAGCATGAGGATGTACATGTTTGGAAGTATGCTTATTGTATAGCACTATGATGAAAAACATGTAGGGATAGGGGCTTGGTGTACAGCATGAGGATGTACAACATTTTGGGAAGTCGAATTGGTGTACAGCATGAGGATATAAAACATGTTGGGAAGTGGACTAGGTGTACACCATGAGAATGTACAATATGTTCAGAAGTGGGCTTGGTGTACAGAATGAGAATGCACACCATGTTCAGAACTAGGCTTGGTGTTCAGAATGAGGATATAAAGGACGTTGGGAAGTGGGCTTGGTGTACAGACTGATGATGTAAAACTTGTTTGGAAGTGGGCTTGGTGTACAGCATGAGGATGTGAAACATTTTGGGAAGTGGGCTTAGACAGCATGAGGATGTGCAACATGTCAGGGAGTAGGATTGATGTACAGAAAAAGGATTTAAAAAATGTTGGGATGTGGGCTTGGTGTACAGAATCAGGATGTATATGTTAAGAAATGTGCTCATTGTACAGCACGTGGATGCACAATATGTTTGGAAGTAGGTTTGGTGTACAGCATGAGGATGTTCAACATGTTCGGAAGTGGGTTTGGAGTACAGCATGAAGATGCACATGTTGGGAAGTGGGCTTGGTGTAGAGCATGGGGATGTATGACTTGTTGGGAAGTGGAGTAGGTGTACAGCATGAAGAAGTACAACATGTTCCGAAGAGGGCTTGATGTACAGCATGAGAATGTACAACATGTTGAGAAGTGGGCTTGGTATACAAAATGAGGCTATAAAACATTTTAAGAATTGAGCTTAGTGTACAGAATGATGTATAACATGTTGGGAAGTGGGCTTGGTGTACAGCAAGAGAATGTACATGATGGGAAGTGGGCTTGGTGAATGACATGAAGATGTAAAACATGTTGGGAAATGAGCTTGGTTTACAGCATGAGGATGTACATCATGTTGGGAAGTGGGCTTGGTATACAGCATGAGGATTTACATGTTGGGAAGTGTGCTAAATATATAGTATGAGGATGTGCAGCATGTTGGGAAGTGGTCTTGGTGTACAGCCTAAGGATGCATATGTTGAGAAGTAGGCTTGGTGTACAGCATGAAGAAGTACAACATGTTGGGAAGTGGGCTTGGTGTAGAGCATGAGAATGTACAACATTGGGAAGTGGACTAGGTGCACAGCATAAGCATGAACAACATGTTCCGAAGTGTACAGAATGAGGATATAAAACTTTTTGGAAAGTGGGCTTGGAGTAGAGCATGAGGATGTACAACATGTTGAGAATTTGGCTTGGTGTATGCATGAGGATGTACAGCATGCTGGGAAGTAGGCTTGGCGTACAGATAAGGATCTACATGTTTGGAAGTGGGCTTGGTGTACAGCGTGAGGATGCATATGTTGGGAAGTGTGCTAGTGTACAAAACGATGATGCACAACATGTTGGGAAAAGGGTTTGGTGTATAGCATGAGTATGTACGACATGTTGGGAAGTGGGCTTGATGTACAGCATGAGAATGTAAAACACGTTGGAAAGAGGGCTTGGTATATAGCATGATGATGTAGGACATGTTGAGAAGTGGATTAGATGTACAGCATAAGGAAGTACAACATGTTCCGAAGTGGGCTCGGTGTACAGCATGAGGATGTATAACATGTTGGGAAGTCGGCTTGGTGTACAGAATGAAGATATAAAACATGTTGGGAAGTGGGATTGGTGTACAGCATGATGATGTATAACATGTTTGGGAAGTGGGCTTGGTGTACAACACGAAGATATACAATATATTGGGAAACGGGCTTGGTGTACAGCAGGAGGATGTACAACATATTGTGAAGTCGGCTTGGTATAAAGCACGAAGATGTACAACATGCTGGAAAGTCGGCTGGGTATACTGCATGAGGATGTGCTACATGTTGTGAATTGCACTAGGTGTAAACCATGAGGATGTATATGTTGGACAGTGTGCTTAGTGTACAGCACAAGGATGTACAACATGGAATGTTGGCTGGGTGTACAGCATGATGTACAAAATGTTGGGAAGTCGGTCTGGTGTCCAATGGGCTTGATGTACAGAACGAGGATATAAAACACGTTAGGAAGTGGGTTTCTTGTACATTTATGATGATGTATAACGTGTTGGGAAGTGAGATTGGTGTACAGCTTGAGGATATTCAACATGCTGGGAAGTGGGCTTGACGTACAGAATAAAGAATTACATGTTGTGAAATGAGCTTGGTGTACAGCATGAGGATGTGTATACTGGGAAGTGTTCTTAGTGTACAGCACGAAAATGTGAAATATGCTGGGAAGGGGACTATGGTGTACAGCATGAAGATGTATAGCATGTTGGGAAGTGGGCTTCGTATAGAGCATGAGGAGTTAAGACATGTTGGGAAGTCTAGGTATTCAGCATGAGGAGGTACAAAATGTTCCCAAGTGAGCTTGGTGTACAGCATGAATGTAGAAATGCTGAGAAGTGAGTTTGGTGCACAGAATGAGGATATAAAACATGTTGAGAAGTTCGCTTAGTGTACAGAATGATGATGTATAACATGTTGGCAAGTGGGCTTCGTGTATTGCAAGATGATGCCCATATTAAGAAGTGGGTTTTGTGTGAAGATGAGAATGTACAATGTGTAAGAAAGTGGGTTTTGTGTGAAGATGAGAATGTACAATGTGTAAGAAAGTGGACAATGTGTACAGCATGAAACTACATGTTCGAAAGTGTGCTTGGTATACAGAATGAAGATGTAAAACACGTTTGGAAGTGGGATTGGTGTACAGCATGATGATGTACATGTTGGGAAGTGGACTAGATGTACAGCATGAGAATGTATAACACGTTGGAAATTGAACTTGGTGCACAGCATGAGGATGTACAGCATGTTGGGAAGTGGACTTGGTGTAGAGCATAAGGATGTAGAGCATGTTGGAAATTGGACTAGATGTACAGCATGGAGATGTACAGCATGTTCAAAAAGTGGGCTTAGTGTACAATATGAGGATATACAACGTGTTGGAAAATGGGGTTGGTGTACAGAATGAGGATACAAAAATGTACGGAAGCGGGCTTGGTGTACAGCATGATGATGTATAACATGTTGGGAAGTGGTATTTTTGTACTGTTCAGGATGTACATGTAAGGAGGTGGGCTTGGTGTGCAGCTTGAGGATGTAAAATATGCTGGGAAGTGGTCTTGGTTTACAGCATGAAGATGGACATGTTTGGAAATGGGCTTGGTTTACAGAATGGCGATGTACATATTAGGAAGTGTGCTTAGTGTACAACACAAGGATGTACAATATGTTGGGAAGTGGGCTTGGCGTACAGCATAAGGATGTATAGTTGAGAAGTGGCCTTGGTGTACAGCATGAAGACGTACAACATGGGAAGTGGGCTTTGTGTACAGCTTGAGGATATACAACATTTTGGGAAGTGGACAAAGGTGTAAAGCATAGGGATTTACAATACGTTCCGAAGTGGGCTTGGTGTACAGCATGAAGATGTACATGTTGGGAAGTGGGCTTCATGTAAAGAGTGAGGATATAAAACTTGTTGGGAAGATGGCTTGGTGTACAGCATGAATATCATGTTCACAAGTGGTTTTGGTGTACAGAATGAGGATGTGCAACATTTTGGGAAGTGGTCTTGCTGTAGAGCATGAAGATTTAGAACATGCTAGGAAGTGGGCTTAGTGTACAGCAGCATAATGTAAACAAGTTGGGAAGTGGGTTTGTTGTACACAACAAGGATATACAGCACACTGGGAAGTGGACTCGATGTACAGCATGATAATGAACAACATGATGAGAAGTGGGCTTGGTGTACAGCATGAGGATGAGCAACATGTTGGGAAGTGGGCTTGGTGTATAGCATGAGGATTTACAACATGCTAGGAAGTGGGCTTGGTGTACAGCAGGATAATGTAAACAAGTTGGGAAGTGGTTTTGTTGTACACAACAACTGGAAAGTGGGCTCGATGTACAGCAGATAATGTACAGCATGGTGGGAAGTGGGCTTAGTGTACAGCATGAGAATGTGCAACATGCTAGGAATTGGGCTTTGTTGGGAAGTAAGCTTGGTGTACAACATGAAGATATACATGTTGATAAGTTGGTTTGTTGTAAAGCATAAGGATATCCAGCATGTGGGGAAGTGGGTCCGATGTACAGCAGAAGGATGTGCATGTTGGAAAGTGCATGTATGGAAAAGGGGCTTGGTGTACAGCATGATGATATACAACATGTTGGGAAGTGGACTAAGTGTGCAGCTTGAGAAAGTAAAATATGTTCGGAAGCAGACTTGGTGTACGGTATGATGATGTAAAATATGTTGGAAAATGGGCTTCGTGTACAGAATGAGGATATAGAATACGTTGGGAAGTGGGCTTACTGTACAGCATGATGATGTATAACATGTTGACAAGTGGCCTTGGTTTACAGCATGAGGATGTACAAAATGTTGAGAAGAGGGCTTCGTATACAGCATAAGGATGTACAACATGTCGGGAAGTAGGCTTGATATACAGAAAAAGGATTTACATGTTGGGAAGTGAGCTTGGTGTACAGCATGATGATGGACATGTTGGTAAGTGGGCTTGGTGTACAGCATAAGGATGCAACATATATTGGAATGTGGGATTGGTGTACAGCATGAAGATTAAAATGTTGGTATGTGGGTTTTTTTGTACAGCATGAAGATGTACAACATGTTCGGAAGTGGGCTTGATATACATCACGAGGATGTAAGAAATGTTGGAAAGTGGTCTTAGTGTACAGCATGAAAATGTACAACATGTTAGGAAGTGGGCTTATGTACAGCATGAAGATGTACAACATGATAAAAAATTGTCTTGGTGTACAGCTTAAGGATGTACAAGTTGGGAAATGGACTAAATGTACACCATGAGACTATACAACATACTGGAAAGTGGGATTCCTGTACAGCATGAGGATGTAAAACATGTTGGGAAGTGGTTTTAGTGTACAGAATGAGGATACAAAACACTTTGGGAAGTGGGTTTGGTGCACAGCACGATGAATAACATGTTGGCAAGTGGGCTTGGTGTACAGCAAGAGGAAGTACAAAATGCTGGGAAGTGGGCTTGGTGTAGAGCTGAGGATGTACATGTTGTGAAGTGGGCTTGGTGTACATCATGAAGATTTCCAACATGTTGAGAAGTAGGCTTGATGTAGAGAATAAGGAGTTACATGTTGGAAAGTGGGTTTGGTGTACAGCATGAGGATGTACAATATGTTGGGAAGTGGGTTTGGTGTACAGCATGATGATGTATAACATGGCAAGTATTCTTGGAGTAAAGCAAGAGGATGTACAAAATGATGGGAAATGGGCTTGTTGATCAGGATGAGGATGTACAGCATGTTCGGAAGTGGGCTTGGTGTATAGCATGAGGATGTACAATATGTTGGGAATTGGGTTTGGTGTACAGAATGAGGAAATAAAACACGTTCGGAAATTGGCTTGGTGTACAGCATGATGATGTCTAACATGTTTAGAAGTGGGCTTGGTAAACAGCATACAACATGTTTGGAAGTGGGCTTGGTATACAACATGAGGATGTACAAAATGTCGGTAAGTGGGCTTGATGTACAGAATAACAATTTACCTGTTGGGAATTGGGCTTTCAGTACAGCATAAGGATGTATATGTTGGGAAGTGTGCATATTGTATAGCAATATACTGGAAATTGGTTTTGGTGTACAGCATAAGGATATATATATATGTTGTGGAGCATGAGGATATACATGTTGGGAAGTGGACTAGGTGTACAGCATGAGGATGCACAACATGTTGAAAAGTGGGCTTGGTGTATGCATGAGGATGTACATCATATTGGGAAGTGGGCTTGATGTGCTGTTTCAGGATGTAAAGCATGGTGGGAAGTGGGCTTGGTGTACAGAATGAGGATATAAAACTTGTTAGAAAGTGGGCTTCGTGTGCAGCATGATTATGAATAACACATTGGTAATTGGACTTGGAGTACAGCATGGGGATGTAAAACGTGTTACCACGTAGGCTTAGTGTATGCATGAGGATGTACGTCATGTTGGGAAGTGGTTCTGGTGTACATGTTAAGGATTTACATGTTTTGAAGTGGGCTTGATGTACAGCATGGGGATGTGTATGTTGGGAAGTGTGCTAGTGTACAAAAGGAGGATGTACAACATGTTGGGAAAAGGGTTCGATATACAGAATGAGTTTGTACATGTTGGGAAGTGGGCTTGTTGCACATATGAAGACGCACAACATGTTGGGAAGTGGGCTTGGTGTAAAGCACGAGGATGTACATCATGTTGAGAAGTGGACTTGGTGTATGCATGAGGATGTACATCATGTTAGGAAGTGGGCTTGGTGTACTGTTTCAGGATGTAAAACATGGTGGGAAGTGGGCTTGGTGTACAGAATGAGGATATAAAATTTGCTGGAAAGTGAGCTTCGTGTACAGCATGATGATGAATAACATGTTGGTAAGTGGGCTTGGAGTACAGCACCTGGATGTACAGCATGTTGAGGAGTGGGCTTGGTGTATGCATGAGGAATTACATTACGATGGGAATTGGGCTTGGTTTACGGGTTAAGGATTTACATGTTTTGACATGGGCTTGATGTACAGCATGAGGATGCATATGTTGGGAAGTGTGCTAGTGTACAAAACGAAGATGTACAGTATGTTGGGAAAAGGGTTCGATGTACAGCATGAGTTTGTACATGTTGGGAAATGGGTTTGATGTACAGGATGATGATGTAGGATATGTTGAGATGTGGATTAGGTGTACAGCAAGAGGAAGTACAACATATTCCAAAGTGGGCTTGGTGTACAGCATGAGGATGTGCATGTTGGGAAGTGGGCTTGGTGTACAGCATGAGGATGTACAGTATGTTAGGAAGTGGGTTTGTTTTACAGGAGGAATATTTGCAGCATGTTCGGAAGTGGGTTTGTTGCACAGCTTGAGGATGTATAGCACGTTGGGAAGTGGGCTTGATGTACAGAAGGAGGATGAACATGTTGGGAAGTGGGTTTGATGTACAGAATGAAGATGTAAAAGATGTTGGGAAGTCGGATTGGTGTACAGTATGAGGGTGTACTTCATTGCGAATTGTACTAGGTGTACACCATGAGGATGTATATATTGGGAGGTGTGCTTAGTGTACAGCATGAGAATGTACAACATGTCAGGAAGTGGGCTTGGTGTACAGCATGAAGATGTACATGTTGAGAATTCGGCTTGGTGTACAGCATGAAGATGTACATGTTGAGAATTCGGCTTGGAGTACAGCATGAAAATTTATTACTTGTTGAGAATTGGACTAGGTGTACAGGATCAGAATGTACAATATGTTCGGAAGTGGGCTTGTTGTAGAACATGATGTAAAACATATTGGGAAGTGGGCTCGGTGTACAGAATAAGGATATGAAATATGTCGGGATGTGGGCTTGATGTACAGCATGATGATGTATAACATGTTGGAAAGTGGGTTTGGTGTACAGCATGAGGTGTACAGAATGAGGATGTGTATGTTGAAAAGTGTGTTTAATGTACAGCAAGAGGATGTGAAATATGTTGGGAGGAGGAATTGGTGTATAGCATGAAGATGTATAGCATGTTTGGAAGTGGGTTTGGTGTAGAGCATGAGGAATTAAGACATTTGAAAGTGGATTAGGTGTACAGCATGAGGAAGTACAAAATGTTCCGAAGTGGGCCTGGTGTATAGCATGAGAATGTACAACATGTTGGGAAGTGGGCTTGGTGTATAGAATAAGGGTATAAAACAAGTTGGGAAGTTCTCTTGGTGTACAGAATGATGATGCATAACGTTGGCAAGTGTTCTTGGTGCACTGCGTGAGGATGTACATATTGAGAAGTGGGCTTTGTGTACAGGGTGAGGATGTATAACATGGGGAGAAGTAGGCTTAGAGTAGAGCATAAGGATATATATGTTGGGAAGTGTTCTTATAGTACAGTACGAGGATGTACAATATATCGGGAAGTATACTTGCTGTGCAGTATGACGATGTACAGCATGTTAGGAAGTCGGCATGGTGTACGGCATGAGGATTTACTACTTCTTAAGAATTGAACTAGATGTACAGCATCAGAATGTATAATGTGTTTGGAAGTGGGCTTGCTGTAGAGCATGAGGATGTACAACATGTTAGGAAGTGGGCTTGGTGTACAGAACGAGGATATGAAATATCTCGGGATGTAGGCTTGATGTACAGCATGATGATGTATAACATGTTGGAAAATGGGCATGGTCTACAGCATAAGGTTGTACATGTTGGGAAGTGGGCTTGGTGTACAGCATGAGGATATGCAAAATGTTAGGAAGTGGGCTTGATGTACAAATGAGGATGTGTATGTTGGGAAGTATGCTTAGTGTACAGCAAGAGGATATAAAATATGTTGGGAAGAGTGTTTGATGTACAGCATGAAGATGTATAGCATGTTCAGAAGTGGGCTTGGTGTAGAGCATCAGGAGTTAAGATATATTTGAAAGTGGATTAGGTGTACAGCATGAGAAAGTACAACATGTTGGGAAGTGGGCTTGATGTACAGAATGAGGATATAAAACATGTTGGGAAGCTCTCCTGGTGTACAGAATGGTGATGTATGATGTTGGCAAGTGTGCTTCATGTACTGCATGAGGATGTACATGTCGAGATGTGGTCTTTATGTACAGGATGAGGAAGTATAGCATAGTGAGAAGTAGGCTTGGAGTAGAGCATCGGATGTACATGTTGGGAAGTGTTCTTATTGTACAGTACGAGGATGTACAACATATTGGGAAGTGGGCTTGCTTTACAGCATGAAGATGTACAACATGTTGGGAAGTCGGCATGGTGTACAACATGAGCGTATACAATATGTTGGGAAGCGGACTATATGTACAGCATGTAAATGTACATCATGTTCGAAAGTGAGCATGGCTTACAGCGTGATGATATGCAGCATGTTGGGAAGTGTGCTTGGTATACAGAATGAGGATATAAAACACATTGGGAAGTCGGTTTGGTGTACAGCATGAAGATGTATGACATGTTGGGAAGTGGATTAGATATATTGCATGAGGATGTATAACATGCTGGTAAGTGGGCATGGTGTACAGCATGAGGATGTAAAAACATGTTGGGAAGTGGACTAGTTTAAAGCATGAAGATGTACATGAAGTTTCTCTAAGTTGGCTTGGTGTAAAATATGAGGATATGCAACGTGTTGGGAAGTGGGGTTGGTGTACAGAATGAGGATACAAAACATGTACGGAAATAGGTTTGGTTTACAGTATGATAATGTATAACATGCTGGGTAGTGGAACTGGTGTTCAGCATCAGGATGTGCATGCTGGGAAATGGGCTTGGTGTTCAGCATGAGGATGTACAGTATGTTGGGAAGTGGGCTTGGTTTACAGCATGAAGATGTACAACATGTTGGGAATTGGGCTTGATGTACAGCATGAGGATGTACATGCTGGGAAGTGCGCTTAGTGTACAGCACGAGGATGTACAAAATATTGGGAGGTGGGCTTGATGTAAATCATAAGGATGTACATAATAAGAAGTGGATTTGGTGTGCAGCATGAAGACGTACATGTTTGGAAGTGGGCATGTTGTAGAGCATGAGGATACACATGTTGGGAAGTGGACTAGGTGTACAGCATGAGGATGTAGATATTGGGAAGTGGGCTTGATGTAAAGCATGAGGATGTACAACATGTTGGGAAGTTGGATTTTGTATAGCATGAGAATTTACATTTTGGGAAGTGGGCTTGGCGTACAGCATGAAAATGCTCACCCTATTGGGAAATGGGCTTGGTGAACAGCATGAGGATGTGCAACATTTTGTGAATTGGACTAGGCATACAGCAAGAGTAAGTACATGTTCCGATTTGGGCTTGGTGTACACTATGAGGATGTACAACATATTGGGAGGTGGGCTTGGTGTACAGAATGATGATATGAATCATGTTGGGAGGTGGGCTTTGTGTACAGCATGATGATGTAAAACATACTGGAAAGTGAGCTTGGTGTACAGCATGAGGATGTAGAACTTGTTGGGAAGTGGCCTTGATGTTCAGCATAAGGATGTATAACATGTTGGCAAGTGGACTTGGTGTACAGTATAATGGTGTGCAACATGTTGGGAATTGTACACGTTGGGAGTGGGCTTGGTGTACAGTATGAGGATGTACATGTTGGAAAGTAGAGTAGGTGTACAGCATGAGAAAGTACAACATATATTGAACTGGGTTTGATGTACACCGTGAGGATATACAACATTATGGGAAGTGGGCTTGCTGTACAGCATGAGGATGTACAATATGTTATGAAGTGGACTTGGTGTACAGCATGAGGATGTGCGCCATGTTGGAAAGTGAGCTTGATGTACAGCATTTGGATGTACATGTTGGACAGTAAGCTTGATATATAGCATTTGGATGTACATGTTGGGAAGTGTGCAACACGATGTGCAAAATGTTGGGATTTGGGCTTGGTGTACAGCATGAGGATGTAAACATGTTGGGACGTGTGTTTGGAGTACATCATAAGGATGTACAACATGTTTGGAAGTGGGGTTGATGTACAGCATGAAGATGTACAATCTGTTGGGAAGTGGGCTTGATTACAGCATGAAGATGTACAACATGTTCTGAAGTGGGCTTCATGCACAGAATGAGGAAATAAAACATGTTGGGGAGTGGGCTTAATGTAAAACATGAGGGTGTACATCAAGTTGGTAAGTGGGTTTCGTTTACAGAATGAGAATATACATGTTGGGAAGTGGGCCTAGTGTACAGCAGGGTGATGCTCAACATGTTTGGAAGTGGGCTTGGTGCACAGCTTGAGGATTAAAACATGGTGGGAAGTGGGCTTGGTGTACACCATGAGGATGTACAGAATGTTGGTAAGTTTGATTTTGTATAGCATGAGGATGTGCATTTTGGGAAATGGGCTTGGTGTACAGCATTAGGATGTAAAACATGCTGGGAAGTGGCCTCGGTGTACCTCATGAAGATGTTCAAAATGTTGGGAAGTAGTCTTGGTGTACAGCATGAAGATGTGCATGTTGGGAATTCTAAATAGTGTACAGCACGAGGATGTACAAAATGGGATGTGGGCTTGTTGTACAGCATGAGGATGTACAGCATATTGGAAAGAGGGCTTTGTGTACTGAATAAGGATGTACAAAATGTTAGGAAGAGGGCTTGGTGTACATCATGAAGATGTACAACTTGTTGGATAGTGGGCTTAGTGTAAAGCATGAAGATGTACAACATGTTCCGAAGTGCGCTTGGTGTACAGCATAAGGATGTACAACATGTTCTAAAGTGGGTTTGGTGTACAGAATGAGGACATAAAAGATGTTGGGAGTGGGTTTGGTGTGCAGCATGAGGATGTGCATCATGTTGGTGAGTGGGTTTCTTTTATAGAATGAGAATGCATGTTGGAAGTGGGCTTGATGTACAGCAGGATGATATTTAACATATTATGAAGTGGGCTAGGTGTACAGCATAAGGATGTAAAACACGTTGGGAAGTGGGCTTGGTGTATAGCATTAGGATGTACAAAATTCTGGAAAGTTGGATTTTGTATGGCATGAGGATCTACATTTTGGGACATGGGCTTGGTGTGCGGGAGGATTATGTACAACCTGTTAGGAAGTGGGCTTGATGTACAGCATTAGGATATAAATATTGTTGGGAAGTGGGCTCGGTGTACAGCATGAGGATGCCCAAAATGTTGGGAGGTGGGCTTGGTGTGCAACATAACGATGTACAGCATGTTGGAAGTGGAACTGCTTTACGGCATGAGTACACATATGTTGGTAAGTAGGTTTGTTGTACAGCATGAGAATGTACAACATGTTTGGAAATGGGCTTTATGTACAGGAGAAGGATGTACAACATATCGGGAAGTGGACCTGGTGTTCAGCATGAGGATGTACATGTTGGGAAGTGTAATTAGTGTACAGCACGAGGATGTAAAACACGTTGGAAAGTGGGCTTGGTGTACAGCATGAAAGTGTACATGTTGGAAAGTAGGCTTGGTGTATAGCATGAAAGTGTACATCTTGGAAAATGGGCTTGGTGTACAGTATGAAGATGTACAACCTGGGAAGTGGACTTGGTTTATCGCATGGTGATGTACAACATGTTGCAATGTGGACTAGAGCATGAGAATGTACAACATATTCAGAAGTGGGATTGGTTTGCAGCAGGAAAATGTTCGGAAGTTAGGAAGTGGGCTTGATGTACAGCATGAGTATGTACATGTTGGTAAGTGGGTTTGTTTTACAGCATGAGGATGTACATGTTAGGAAGTGTGCCTGGTGTACAGCATTAGGATGTAAAAAAAAATGTTCAAAAGTTGGATTTTGTATAGCATGAGAATCTACATTTTGGGAAGTGGGCTGGGTGTACAGCATAAAATGTACACTTTGTTGGGAAGAACGCTTGTTGTACAGCATGAGGATATACATGTTACATGTTGGGAAGTGGACTAGGCGTAGAGCTTGAGGAAGTACGGAATGTTCCAAATTAGGCTTGGTGTACACCATGAGGATGTACATGTTGAGAAGTGTGCTTTGTATGGCATGAGGATGTACATGTAAGGAAGGAGGCTTTGTTTACACCAGGATGATGCACAATATGTTGGGAGGAAGGCTTGGTGCACAGCATGAGGATGTAGAACATGTTGGGAATGGGCAGGGTGTACAGCATGAGGATGTACAAAATGTCGGGAAGTGGGCTTGGTGTATAGCAGGTTGAAGTATAGCGTCTTGGGAAGAAGGCTTGGTGTACAGCATGAGAATGTGCAACACGTTGGAAAGGGGGTTTGGTGTGCAGGATGGATGTACAAAATGTTGGGAAGTGGGTTTGGTGTACAGCAGGATGATGAACAACATGTTAAGAAATGGGCCTGGTATACAGCATGATGATGAACAACATATTGGCAAGTGGGCTCGGTGCACACCATGAGGATGTATAAAATGTTGGTAAGTGGGATTTTGTGTACCATGAAGATTTAAATGTAAGGAAAGGGGCTTTGTTTACATCGGGATGATGTACAACATGTTGGGAAGAATGCTTGGCGTACAGCATGAGGATGTAAGACATGTTGGGAATGGGCATGCTGTACAGAATGAGGATATACAAAATGTTGAGAGGTGGGCTGGGTGTATAGCAGGATG
This sequence comes from Panulirus versicolor, assembly GCA_032361705.1. Classification (NCBI taxonomy): domain Eukaryota; kingdom Metazoa; phylum Arthropoda; class Malacostraca; order Decapoda; family Palinuridae; genus Panulirus; species Panulirus versicolor. The sequence goes on along the minus strand of JAUUDZ010462215.1, from coordinate 2,516 downwards.
AAATATAGCATGCTGGGAAGAAGGCTTGGCGAACAGCATGAGAATGTACAACACGTTGAAAAGGGGGCATGGTGTACAGAATGTACAAAATGTTGGGAAGTGGGTTTCGTGAACAGCAGGATGATGAACAACATGTTGAGAAGTGGGCTTGTTGTACAGCATGACGATGTACAACATGGTGGGTAGTGGGCTTGGTGTACAGCATGATGATGTACAATATGTAGGCAAGTGGGTTTGGTGTACACCATTAGGATGTACAAAATGTTGGTAAGTGGGATTTTGTATAGCATGAGTATATACATGTAAGAAAGGGGGCTTTGTTTTCATCTGAATGATGTACATGTTGGGAAGAAGGCTTGGTGTACAGTATGATGATGTACAACATGTTGGCAAGTGGACTTGATGTACATCATGAGGATGTACAAAATGTTGGTAAGTGGGATTTTGTATAGCATGCGGATGCACATGTAAGGGAGGAGGCTTTGTTTACACCAGGATGATGTATAACATGTTGGGAAGAAGGGTTGGTGTACAGCATGAGGATGTACAACACGTTGGAAAGGGGGCTTGGTGTATAGAATAGATGTAGAAAATGTTGAGAAGTGGGTTTGATGTACAGCAGGATAATGGACAACATGTTGAGAAGTGGGCTTGATATACAGCATGACGATGTGCAAAATGTTGGCAAGTAGGCTCGGTGCACACCCTGAGAATGTACAAAATGTTGGTAAGTGGGATTTTTTTTTATAGCATGAGGATGTACATGTAAGGAAGGGGGCTTTGTTTACACCAGGATGATGCACAACATGTTGGGTAGAAGGCTTGTTGTACAGCATGATGATGTACAACATGTTGGCAAGTGGGTTCGATGTACATCATGAGGATGTACAAAATGGGATTGTGTATAGCATGAGGATGCACATGTAAAGAAGGGGACTTAATTTACACCAGGATGATGTACAACATGTTGGGAAGAAGGCTTGATGTACAGCATGAGGATATACAACACGCTGGAAAGGGGACTTGGTGTATAGAATGGATGTGCAAAATGTTGGGAAGTGGGTTTGATGTACAGCAGGATGATGAACATGTTTAGAAGAGGGCTTGGTGTACAACATGACGATGTACAACATGTTGGGAAGTGGGCTTAATGTACAGCATGATGACGTACAACATGTTAGCAAGTGTCTCGGTGCACACCATGAGGATGTACAAAATGTTGGTAAGTGGGATTTTGTATAGCATAAGGATGCATATGTAAGGAAGAGGGCTTTGTTTACACCAGGATGATGTACATATGTTGGGAAGAAGGCTTGGTGTACAGCATGGGGATGTAAAACATGTTGGGAATGGGCATGGTGTACAGCATGAGGATGTGTATCATGTTGGTAAGTGGGCTTGGTGTACAGCATGATGAAGTACAGCATGTTGGAAAGCGGGCCTAGTGTACAGCATCAGGATGTACAACATGTTTGAAAGTGGGCTCGTTGTACAGCATAAGAATGTACAACATGTTGGGAAGTGGGCTTGGTGTACAGCATGTGGATTTGCATCGTGTTAGTAAGTAGGCTCGATGTATAACATGTGAATGCACAACATGTTGGGAAGTGGGCTTGGTGTACAGCATTGATGATGCACATGTTGGGAAGTGGGCTTAGTGTACAGCATAAGGTTATACAGCATATTGGGAAGTGGGCTTGGTGCACAGTATGATGATGTACACTATGCTGAGAGGTGGGCTTTGTTTACGACATGAGGAAGTACATCATCCTGGGAAGCGTGTTTGGTGTGCAGTATCAGGAAGAACATCATGCTGGGAGGTAGGCTTGTTGTACAGTATGCGGATGTTCATTATGCTAGGACGTGGGCTTGGTGTACAGCTTGTGTATGAATACCACGCGAGGAAGTTGCCTTTTATGTACAGCTTGAGAATGTACACCAAGCTGGAAGGAGAAGTTGATGTACAAGTTGAGGATGTACAGCATAATGGGAGACAGACCTGGTATACATAGTGATGCTGTAAAACATGCTGAGAGACAGACCTGTGTACATAATAAGGATGTACACCATCCTTGGAAACAAGCATGATGTAGAAAATAAAGATGTACAACAGGCGTCCCAGTCGGTACAGAGAATCGAGAAAGCTTCAGTTCCTGTTATAGACGGGTCGGGTTGGCCCTGAGAAGACACTGTTCTTTTCTTTTACTCCAAGTTCAAGAGCACTACGATGGTCGGGGGATGGGTGGGAGGGGGGGGGGGGAGGTGTCCCAGTTCTCGCTCGTGACTTGTTTAGAAAGAAAACAAACTTCTGGCCGAAGTCTTCATCTAGCTTCTGAATGAAGTCAGTCTGTGGCTGTGTGAGGCACGTGACAACAACTCACAAAATGAATTTAGAGTTATCATCTTGGAGGAAGCAGACAACATTCCGGAGAGTTCAAGTCACTCTCTCACATTGACTCACATAATGTTTACATTTCTACAATAAGTCTTACAAACTGATGTAGGAAAGTATGTTT
>JAUUDZ010462214.1:0-36843 GCA_032361705.1 Panulirus versicolor | reverse complement strand
GGTATTATGTGGTGATATAGTGAGAAGGTCTTCATCCTACGGATGGTGTTGTGATACAGTGAGAGGGATTTCTTCTCTCTACGTATGATGTAATACTGTGAGGGGGAGGTCTTCACCCTGCGTATGATCTAGTGCTACAGTGAGGGATAGTATCTTCTCTGATGACGTATGAATATGCATGTACTCAAGCACTCACGGAAACACGAAGGACGAAGATAGTGAAATGATATATTATGATGTATGCGTGTAGTACGCATGTCCTCCATACGTGTCTCCTTGTGTGTTTATTAGGGTCGGTGTATAACAGTATGTAGATGCATATGTGTATGTGTACATAACAAAGTGCGTGTCCATGTGTGATCGTGGATGGATGACAGTGAGTACTGCTGTAAGAAGCTCTGAAGCATGGCATCTTTTGAAGTACAGTCCCACACCTTCACTTGTCACTCTTGATGTGCACATATGACTGCTTCATCATGTTGTCCTCTTTAGTATTGCATTTTAATCACATTCTGACAGTATTTGCACTACTCTCTCTCGCCAGCTAATATTTTTTTTTGCTAATATATTCAGATGCTAATTATGACCTTATATATATATACATATATAAAAAAGATTTCTCCAAGCTTTTAATAATGACATGAAGCTTTAGCGCACTGACTGCTTGTGCATGTGCTTTCTTTGACCCCCCGTACTTGGCTCGACCAGTCGCAGGTCCCGGCTGTGCTGGACTATGAGGTTGACCTGCACAGGTCAGAGCGCGAGATCCAGCAAGCTGAGGTTGACTTGCAGAGCGCCGTGGCTCGCCTGGCTGCCATAAGGTCAGCCGTACAGGGTCGTGACCTGAGGCAACTCAGACTCCAGGACCTGCAGGTAAGAGGGGGGCTTTTATGTTATGACCTCACCCAACCAGAGTTCCCTCCTTATGTAGCATGACTGTGGTAAGTAATCCTGTACATATTATGTATGTATTAGTAGTAGACAAAAACCTAGCTTTGAATAAACTCCTGCTTCAAATACAGGAGCTGCTTATGGAGTCTGATAATGAAGACATTATATAGAAGAATGTATTTTGAGTGTAACGTGATTTGTTGTTAGTTTCATACGTCATATTCATAAATCTGGTCTTGGTAAAATATCTTGATCGATCATTGATGCCTTTCCTGTTTTAGAAAAAAAAAAATTCTCATTCATTAAATTTTTCTCGCTGTTGCAAAACCTGTTTGGAAAGAACTCGCTGAATGTTAGTGGGTTGTCTTTTGAGCCTCTTATGCCACCCAGTGTGGTGGTGTGGATGTCAGATCTTAAGCTTCATTATGTAACAGTCATCCGCCTGTCGGCACAAGTTCTCCTCATATTACGAGAGCGTCAGCCAGGTTTCAGCCCCACAACTTGCCCCTCACTTTATATGAGCGTCAGCTCTTCAAGTTGCCCCTCAATTTATGTGAGCGTCAGGTAGCTGTCAGCTTTCATGACCTGCCCCTAAACTTATCTGAACATCAGCCGGCTGTCAACTCCACAAATTGCCCATCATTTTATCCGAGCGTCAGCCAGCTGTCAGCTCCATGCCTTTAACCTTTGAATTGGGTGACTGGCAATCCAAGCTCACTTGCACTAGCCGCCCGCCAGAGAACGGTTCATTAATCCTCGTCCTCCTCCTCCTCCTCCTCCTCCCTGTACCGCAGGAGAGCGATGAATACCTCAAGGCGGCCCTGGACGACCAGCGGGTGAGCCTCACCAAGCTGGAGTACGACAGCATCGTAGAGGGCGAGAGGCGTCTACAGCAGGAGCTGGAACACCTCAAGTGCGAGAAGGAACAGCTGATGCTCGAGAGCGACTCCCTCAAGGATCAGATGAGAACGTACACGACCAGGTGAGACCCCGACACGTTTGAACGAAGAACTGATTTCTGTTCGCATTTTCTATAACCTGTAATCCTGTTTCTCCACTGTTTTATAAACATTGAATTTTGAGTATTCTTATTAACAATTCAGACACCATGTAAAGCCCGAGGATCTGTTATTCTCTCTTTTTTTTGTCTTCCATTTTCCCGTCGGAAAAAAAAAATTAAATCCTTTTTCCAAATTCTTCGTTTCTTACTAACCCGTCCATCCCTCCTAAGTCAGCAGCCGATAAAAGTATTCACAGATTTATCCCTAGCCACCTGGACCTAGAGTATAAATAATTCGATAAATATGATGGTGATGTTATGACTATAAATTATACTGATAAATCCTGACGGTTTGGTCAATGTCCTTTCCTCTCGGCGGTTCCAGCCGCGGGACGGACGCAGAGGAAGCCCTGAAGGGCGAGATCCGTGTCCTGAAGCAGCGGCTGTCGGCGTCGGAGAGGGCGCGACGCGAAATGTTTGACGAGAAGTGTGAACTGGAGGAGGAGGAGAACGATTCTCGTCTTATGGTGCAGCGGTGAGTACGCCAATATTATTAACCTGTGTTGGAGTGGCGTGGGTGGCTGCTTCCTTTGCCAGCAATAACATGAACACTGCCCACCTCATATTTTCATTCATTTAGCAGTTTTTTTGTTTTTTATTTGACGTCAGTTTTCCCACCTGTGTGTTACCGGTTCATCCGTGGGCTCTCAGATTTTTCATAATAGTCCACTTGAAAAATCTGTACTGCCTCCCACAGTGTTTTTTGTGTCTATTTCACGTTGCCAAGACAGTCATGCCTGTAGACAGCAATACCATTGCTTACTGTGTCCGCTCCTGGCACTTCACACTTCACTTTGGATGTCTTGTCCAGCTGACTCTCTCTCTCTCTCTCTCTCTCTCTCTCTCTCTCTCTCTCTCTCTCTCTCTCTATCTATCATTTACTCTCGCTTCCTGTATAACCAACACCAGAATCTCATGTTGACTCCTTTTATTTTTCTCTCATACACCTCAGTAACTGATATCCTTTCATATAGATTAGGTTTTTTGATTGATCTTCCCTTCATATATCGGGATCACGTTTCAATACGTCATTGGCTTTACCTGTGAGCCATGATATTGCCATCTGACAGAATTCTGCACCTGCCTTTCACGATCCTTTCCTTTATCGTGAACCTCTGCTTCCGTAGCTCTTCGGCGATCCTGGTGGGTCCATCTGGTTAACCCATCAGATATGAGTGATGGTCCCGCTTCCATCATCCGTCCTTCCAGTTTCGACATTTCATTCCCAGTAATTCCAGGGAAAAAAAATATCCGGTTGGTATTGGCACAACTGGGTGTCAGGGTATTTCTCAGGAATATGGGATAGGCAAATAAAGCGAATATCGGTTTGACGTTAACTTTTCAGTAGTTTTTGCATTTGTCAAGTTACAGTTGAAAAGTTCGAAATATAACGTCAATTAGGAGTTCGTCTAACCTTGGTTCCAAAATAGAAGGTCTTCAGCTGTGCATTTTAATTTAGGAAGGCAACAAGTACCTGTGGCAGGGCGAGTCTGGTTTGACCTTGGTGCTGCAAGATTCAAGATCATTCATTGGCCCGTTTCATGATAATAATGCGATAGGCTAAAGGTATCCATCTGTCTACCAATAAATCCATCAGTCAAACCCACACTCTTATTTTCTATGATTAACGAATCATTTGTTATGTTCTTTGACCTTATACATCTCTTGTTCATCTTCCCTGTTTGCCATGAGATTTTAAATCTTCCCGTCTTCAAAACAATTAATATAATTCGGCTTATCTAAGTTTATGAATCTTACGTTGATGACTCCTTTTTGAGTGCCATTGGTTGTAAGTATCTGTCATTCTTCCGTCCAGTATCTGTAGCATCAAATTCCGAAACATGCGTATGCGTTCCCATGGATGACTTGGTGTCATTGTTGACGAGCGTAATGCCTGAGGCGACTTGGTATTCATGCCTTTATTATCCTTTATTTATACTTGTCATTTACGATATTGACCCTGATGCTTTACTTCTTTCTTCAGTTTTCACGCAAATTATGATTACGGTAAGTTCGAAATGTTCTGGCTTTCGTTTGATAACGTTTATTTTCTCCATATACTTTCAGGATAATCACCATCCAGATATTGATTGAGTGTTGCTCTGTGAATAGCACATGATGCTGTGGAAAACACATAAGGTGTTTCGTAATTTATCACTGTCACACACTGTTGCAACATGATAATCCTCCTACACACAAACATACACTGGCCGCCATGCAACCGAGTTTACTAACTCAACCACATTACGAAGCATGGTAATTCTTGGTTACCTGTACAGAGCATTAGTGTAATTATGAAAATAATTACGGTACAAATCTCTTTTGAATCCTAAGAAAGGTAAACGATCGATATACCCGCGTCCTCTACGCCCGGACACCAAGGTTGGTGTTGTTATCACAGGGCAAGTTGGGCTCGCCCTTCCTGACTCCCACCACCTTCACTGACGCCTTGCATGCAATCGCTGGCTTAACCTCACATGGGAAGTCGTAAGGCTTACCGTTCTGTGGCTAGAGGCTAGGATTTCCTGCCTTAAATATGTATCACAACACAGCCTGCTGTTGCCGTCTTGAGAAGGGAGGAGGAAGGGATGGCCCGGCAGTAGCCGTCTGCAGGCCGGGCCGTACACTGCCACTGTGCTGCTCCTCCCATCAGATACACACAGTTTAAGACTTGCAGATATGGCTCTTCATGATGGTATAGTGTACTTGAGTGAATTATTAACCCCGTGACTAAAAGGAAAAGTCTTGTGCATGAAAGCATTTTTGTGAAAAACGATTGATTTCAATAATTTCATTCTATATTATAACCCATGGTGGTGGCATAAATAAAGTCTATGATAATAATCGATGTATATTAGTTTTACATTTGTGTTAATCATCAGGAGAGGAATGTTGACAAAACAGTGTAGGCTTACAGCAAGTAGCACCCAGTAATGAATAGAAACTTGAACGAAGGAAGTAAGCAGTTTAAGAAAAATATTGAGTGAATAAACCTTTCCTGAATCGTCTGGTTAATAATAGCCCAGAGTATATCGGTATGACAAGTGTACTTACGCCTGTGGTGCAAGGCTGCAGGTGCGAGGACAGCAGCGGCAGCGAGGAGCAACGCCAGCATGGGCCACACACTTAATCCTCCGACAACCGCTATGGACCTGCTCACACTTCACGTATTACTCAACCAAACGCTGAGACCCGGCCAGCAGCCACTACCACCGGATTTGGCTGGGCTGGGGAGTGGACTGGTAGTCAGAGAGCAACGCATCCCTGGACCGCCGCTCGTGAAGAGAAATGGGTTAAGGTCGTGGGGTGAAGCGCCCCGCAGCAGAGCCGCCATGATAGGCCTGAACAAGCAACAACGGCTGTGAGTGTCGCTGGCCTCCAGAGCTCTATGAGGTCGGATAAGATCATAAGAGGAGCAGAAGGTGGATGGCTGGGGCTGAGGTAGTCCTCTGATCTTAAGAGAGATAGCACATATAATGCGGTAAACGTAGATTTTACAGTACTACATGTTATACTGTTGGAATCTCTCGCAAGATTTAAATTAGCCTTAACTCGATCCCTGCCCAAAACACGTAACTCAACTTACATCTTGGTTGCATTGTCAAGCATCCTTTTTTGCTTGCAGGTATCATTAACCTTGACTTAAAAGTTTCCTCCATACTACCCAATGATTAGGAAGGGAAATTAAATTATTCTTTGTTATTGTCATCAGTGCGGGTGATTGCAGCCAGTAAAATAAGTACAACAAAACTGCCATCTCCCTGTGGAATTAACCAAACGTAAGGAGGTGGAAGTTGGTTCAAAAATTGTAGGCTGCCGTGGAGGGAGAGGTGTATAGTCGGTTATCAGTCGCTCATGACCACGGTACAGATAAAGTTTGTACTACACTGAGCTGAAACGAGATTTAGTCACTGTAAGGACGTAGTACTTACATGGCGTAAACAAGCATGTTGTGGAAATATTTTCATTAAACATCACTATCGGCTTGACACATTAGCATTCGGCAGTTTACGTATATGCGCACGTGTATATTGTACTTATGTGTAGTATTTGAAAAAAAAAAAATGTTCGGAAAATGTATAGGCACCAATAATGCACTAGGAAATGCAATACTACATAGGCATGTATGTTTACTTAAGATTTGAAACAGTGACACTATGACAAACGCATGAAAACATCAGACCCATCTCTCCTCCCCAAGCCTTTAGAAGTTTAAAACATTTTATGCTAAACTTCAAGAGATGGGGCTCCACGAGTGTAAAAGCCTCCAGGTAGAGTAAAAAAAAAAGTAATTACACGCAATGGGACGAGTGACCCATGAAAAGTGCATTCGTGGTCTTTATACAATATATATATATATATATATATATATATATATATATATATATATATTGTACATATATTTTTAATCGTGCAAAGATAAAATCCGAAGCCAATTTACAGTGGTAAGAAAGAAGGAACAGTAGCGATGGTAGGTGGAGTAAAACATGTACTTCTCAAAGAAATAAATTACTGATAATGAAGGATTTCTGTTCTAAAGAGATTGATGGTGATTAATAAATTTTCGTAGACGTGAGTCATGGAAAGCCTCTTTTTTTTTCTTTTTAGAGGAAAGTTTCCTTGATCTACATGTCCTTGAACACATAAGTTGAGAGGGACTGATATAACTAGATCCACCAGTGAAAATTCACAGGGTTCTGTTCTTGGACCGTTGCTCCTCATGATCAATGTAAATTACTTGTCAGAAGGTATAAATCGACCCTGGATATGCATGCATGTGATGCAAAGGTCATTAGGAAAGTGAAAACCAAGGAGGATTTCATCAACTTACAAAGGGACCTAAACAGATTCCAAAGTTGGTCCTGAGTAAATGTAAAGAAATGAGGATGGATCACAGTGAAAGGAGGCCATGATATGAAGATGCAGAAATCTGTACATGAGAGAGACTTGAACATCGACATTATTCCTAACCTGTAGTCAGAATCCCATTTTAGAATAGTTATAGACTAACGGTTTCCTAAAAAATATGAGAACTGTATTCAAGTTCATGGATAAGCAAATATTCAGCAAGCTTTTCACATCTTATCTAACCTGTCATCAGGTTAGATCACTGCATCTAGAGAAGCACAGAAAGCTAATAAAGGTCTAGAGTAGGGCAGCAAAAAAGGAAACAGAGTTCAGAGAGATGAGTTACACAGAAGGGTTAGAAGCCTTAAATCTCCCCTGGAAGAGAAAAGAGTGAAGGTTGCCCTGATCACAATATTTTAAGTTTTTAAACCAGATTGGTGACAGACTGAGCAGTTCTTTGAAGGTTGTAGGGACATAGACCAGCCCAAGGCCATCATAATATGAAATTGGAAGAAGTAGCTAGTTAGAAAGAATGTAAAGAAGTGCTTTTATGATTTAAGAGTAGTGAATAAATTGAATGAGAATACATTAATTCCAGACAGCACACCTAAGTATCAAAAGGTTTATGATATTAGACTGTTCAAGAGAAGGGGCCTAACAATTGTAAAACTCCCCACCTTTGTGGTACAAATAGGTAATTATAAATAAGTATCCACACATACACACACACACAACAGAATAGAGTGAATGAGGACATAGTTAATTTAGACAGCATTCATAAATTTAAGAGGTTGTGTGACAGTAGAGATTATTAAAGAAATGGGGACTTAGGAGTGTAAAACTCCTTCCCTTACAGTACAGATATGTAATTACATAAACGCATTCACACACTTTTTCTATTTGTAGATTTTGTGAAATGCTTTGAAGCACTTTTGTAAGAAAATTGTTTAAAGGTAGTATACTATGTTTGGCTTCAATTCCACTCCAGTACTGATTGATGAAACTATTGATTTGCCATGTGAAGATATAAACAAATATATAACAGTACTTTACCCCATCCTAGGCTGGAGTCACAGATGGAGGCAGCACGAGAAATGGAGAACTTGCTGAGTGCCTCCCTTTCCCAGGAACAAGAAATCTCGAGAGAGCTTCACCGACGAGTCAGGGACCTACAGGTTGGTTATAACTACTTAGTAGCAAGATATATCTCTTTCAGAATAAGTGTATTACACAAATTCCTAACTGACAATGTTATATTCAAATAGACCTCTACAAATACCCTCAAGATATTGATACATGAATCTAAAAAGAAAGTTCTTTAGATAGGTTTGATAATTTTTCAGATACTTGAAAAGGAACATCGTGGGCGTCTTGAGAAGTTAGAGTCTGTAAATCGTAGGGTTGAAGAAAAAGCAGCTACTCATGCTAAGGCCAGGGATGCTATGGCTGCGCAACTCACCTTCGCTGTTTATGGTTTGGTGATAGCTGATTACTGGAGATACATGGTGCCACAGTCAGCTGCTGCCCTCGTCCCATACAGCAGCAAGATGCTGAAAGTGTTTCCTGGGAAATGCCCCACGAAAACCCTCATAGAAGGTACTCCTTATCAAAGGGAAAGTAACTTTCAGAAAACCAGTAACAATGTGTCAGTGTATAACCCTGATGTGTGTGATGCCTGTGTACAAACCTGTCTCGAGCCTTCAACAGTAAATGCTGGTATACAGAACCAGATGGAGAAACACTGTATTGGAATTCAGTGTCACAGTGAGACCTTAGTAAAAGATCAGCTTCCTATAGAGGAGCATGGACAACGACGTGCTGCTGAAAGGGATGAAGATGAGCCTGTCAGTAAACGACCAAGGAGTATTTCCACCAGAAGTCAAGCCACAATGACCCAGAAGTCAGAGTCACTTAGTGAACGTGAGCAGTTCTACTTAGAACAGATTGAGGCTCTGCAGAAGGAGAAGATAAATCTTCGAAAGGTATGGTATTAAATTATTTTGATAAGAGACTTGGTAATTTTATAATTCTAGAAGTTAGGATTTTGACAGTTCACTGTGATTTACACGAATTGTGATAGCTTTTTAAGTAATATGTCAATTCTCCATTTTTAGGGCCAGGATCATGAAAGACGTGACTCTTTGCAACATCACCGTAATTTGGAAGAGGAAGTGAATGAAGTAAGGCTTCAGCTTGAAGAAGCTGAACGGGATAGATGTAATTTGTTGTTCCGCCTAGAAGAGGCACATGATGAGAAAGAAGAAGTCAAGCGTAATTTGCTCCTTCGAATAGAAGAATTAAAAGGTGATATTTCCCGTTACAACGACCTGCATGAACTAGAAAAGAAAGCTCTCCGTCAAGACTTTGATGCTCAACTCTGTGAGGTAGAAAAGGAACGTAACCATCATGAAGAACAAGTGCGGCAACTTGAATTCCAGCTTTCAACATTCAGGCAGGAACTGGAAATAGTTGGTGTGGCTGTTGCAAATGACCTTGTTGAGATGGATTCAGAAATGGAGAATGTTCTTTCACATAACAGGAAGTCACCTATGAAGAATAGTGAAGGAGGTGGTGACCTTTTGGAGAAGATCCGCGAATTAGTGAAATCAGAAGCCAGTCTTAGACAGAAGATTTACGATCTTGAGAAAAAGGTACAAAAAAAAAAATGTTTATTTCTTGCATTATATGATACTTCATTTGGGAATTTTGACCTAATTTCTAATAAATCAATAAATTTTTATAATACTTTTATCTTTTATAGGAATGTGCATACCGTGAGACAATCCGTGAAGCTGACAAGATTATGTCCAGCCATGTAACAGCATACAAGAAACGTATTGAGGAATTAGAGGCCACAACAGATCAGCAGGTTTCTAAAATTCAGCAGTTAGAGGCTTCTGAGGAACGTTTACGATGTACTTTAAGGAATAACTCTAGAACAAGTGAGGGTGCTCGCATTTCTGATCTTTTGGACCGCCTCATCGAAACAGAAAATTCTGAATTAAAGTTGAAAGAACGGGTATGGAATTTAGAAAGAAGTGAAAAGGAACTCCAAATAAAAGTAAGAAAAATATTCATGATTATTTATTAGTCATCTTCCTTTAGTGGGGGAAGGGGATTTATTGGTGGTTTTGATATTGGCATCATTGACATTTGTTCTTAAGATAACAAAGCCCAGATTAATTATAACTTTGCTAATCTTGCCTGTTCTTTGTACTTTAGTTAATGGAAGGTGAGAAAGTAAATCAGTCCTTGCGTGGGGAATTACGTGACCAGGAGGAACTAGTCCATCGCCTCATGACCCTTGAGACTGAGAATAATGCCCTTTCTTCTGAGCTAAACCAAGTGAGTTTATGCATTATTATTATTATTATTATTATTATTATTATTATATTATGGTTGGTAAGGATATTCATTGTATGTATGGATCATGGTGAAGTGCCTGAGGATTGGCAGAATACATGCATGGTGCCATTGTACAAAGGCAAAGGGGATAAAGGTGAGTGTTCAAACTACAAACGCATAAGTATGTTGAGTATTCCTGGGAAATTATATGGAAGGATATCAATTGAGAGGGTGAAGGCATGTACAGAGCATCGGATTGGGGAAGAGCATTATGGTTTCAGAAGTGGTAGAGGATGTATGGATCAGGTGTTTGCTTTGAAGAATATGTGTAAGAAATGGAGGGGGCAAAGGTTCTGAGAACAATGAAGAATGTGTGGGAGGAGAGAACGTGATCTCGGACAGCAAAAATGGGTATGTTTGAAGGAATAGTGCCAACAGTGTTATATGGTTGTGAGGCTTGGGCTATAGATAGGGTTGTATGGATGTGTTGGAAATGAAATGTTTGAGGACAATATGTGGTGTGAGTTGGTTTGATCGATTAAGTAATGAAAGGGTAAAAGAGATGTATGGGAATAAAAGGAGTGTGATTGAGAGAGCAGAAAAGGGTGTGTTGAAATGGTTGGACATATGTAGAGAATGAGTGAGGAAAGATAGGCAAAGAGGATATATGCGTCAGAGGTGGAGGGAACGAGGAGAAACAGGAGACCAAATTGGAGGTGGAAGGATGTTGTGAAAAAGATTTTGAGCGATTGGGGCCTGAACATACAGGAGGATGAAAGGCATGCAAGTAATAGTGCGAATTGGAATGATGTGATATACCAGGGTTGACGGGCTGTCAGTGGACTGAACCAGGGCATGTGAAACGCCTTGGGTAAACCATGGAAAGATCTGTGGGGCCTGGATTATTATTATTATTATTATTATTATTATTATTATTATTATTGTTATTATAATTATTGTTGCACAGTCCCATGACCCCTTTTACAAGATTCCTGCAGCATAAAGGCTTCATTCTACATGGGAATAGTGAAATTTTTGGACTCCTTAAAAGGAAGAAATTCTTCAATTTCTGCAATCCTCTATATGTGTTCATGATGATACAGTCTTGCTGGGCGTCACATCTCCATTGCTGAATAACCACTTGCAAGTGGAGTCCAGTAAAACCTGAGGGGAATTGGTTTGGGAATGTTATAGTATTAATTAAAGTCAGGGATTAGTGTGAGGGCAAGGGCTAAGGAAGGGGTAGCACTGTTGCTGAAGGATTTGTGGGAATGTGTGAGAGTGTAAGAAAGTGAGCCCCAGACTGATGTGGGTAGAAATCAAGGTGGATTACAAGAGGTGGGTGATTGTAAGTGTTTATGCATCTGCAAACAAGTGGACTAAGTAGGAGAGGAGAGTGTTTTGGGAGGAGCTGATTTTGTTTATAGTTTTGATGCAAGGGATCAAGTAACAATGGGTGACTTAAATGCAAAAATGGGTAATGTGGCAGTATGTACAATTGGGAGGCATGGGGTACCCAGTGATATAAATGATAATGGTGAATAATTCTTGGAGTTGTGTGCTGAGAAAGGTATGATCAGGGACTGAACACCTAGGAGGGTGTGACATATGCATGGGATAGAGTGAATTGGAGTGGTGGTATACAGGGCATATGAAGTGCTGGGGGAAACCACAGGAAATGTTTATGGGGCCTGATTGTGGACAGGGTGTTTTGGTTTTACTGCATTATACATGATGGCTAGAGAGTGACAAAGGCTTTTTCTTCTTTTCCTGGTGCGACTTCACTGATGCATGAAATGGCTAATGGGTGTAAGCAAAAATTATTTGCTAGCAAAAATTAGTTGTTATTAGTATTGTTTAATAATAGACTTATTACAATCATCCTACAATTCTCAGGCCCAGGACTCTACCCGCAAGATGTCTGAGGTACAGCAGAATGAAAGCTACCTAAGGAGTCGAGTAGAGGAACTTGAAGTCACAGAGAATATGCTGCGGGAAACTCTTCATCAAGCTGACCTTATTCTGGCTCAGAGAGAAAAAAAGCTTAGAGACCAGGTAATAAAAGTTATGGAATGTATGAGATGGCTATTTACAACGTGTATAATTCAAATTTAGTACAGAACAGCATGAATTTCCTAAATTATCATCGGTGTGATTTTCAGGTGGAATCCCTCCAAGAGGAAGTACAGTCATATAAAGCTCAGTTAGAGGCTGCAGCATCAAAGGAATATGGTGCAAGGGAGTCTGAAGTGTCTTACAGAAAACAGCTAGAAGAGTTACGTAGCCGTTTGGCTGAAACTGAGCGAGAGTTGAAAGAGTCATCCTCAGAGACAATGAGTCATGAGACACAACATCGCTCAGAGGTAAGTTAAACAGGTTGAATAAAATGAATCAAATAATGAGGCAGCAAGAAAATAAGTGCTGTATTCAGTAATATTTCATGAATGTAAACATGTGTGAATTTGGCTATTCTGTGATATTTAAGGGTACTAAGCTCTGTGACAAAACTTGGTTTCAGTATATGATCTTCGTCATGAAATTCTGATGGATTCCTATTCCAGTGGTAGTTATGTGCAGCATTTTATTGCATTTTCATTTGATTAGAACAACATGGGGGTTCAAAACTATGTTGGCCCAATCATATATAGATAAGGTATTTAATGAATATATGAGGAGGTGACTGAGTTTGGGAGAGTATGTAGAAGGAGAAAGTTAAGGATAAATGTGAAAAGTATAAGGTATTGAGTTGCTGCAGGGTGACAAGAGTTTGAGTGAGGATGGCTAGGAGGAAGTGGCGTGCTTTAGGTAACTGGAAGTGGACATTGCAGCAGATGAAACCATGATAGCTAAAGTGAGTCAGTGGGTGGGACTGTGGTATTGGCTGCATTATGAAGTGTGTAAAAGAATAAAGTGAAAAATTATAGGAAGAAAATTAAGGTAATAAAGTGGTGTAGAGGTTAGGTTAATTCAGAATAGTTTGATTGTGAGTTTAGATGAGGATAACTTGGAGGAAGTTGGGTGCTTCAAGTACTTAGAAGTGGATTTGGCAGCAGATGGAACCAAGAGGGCTGAACTGGGTCATAGGATGAAAGAATTGCTGTGCACAAAAGGAAAGGTAAATTTCTGTAAGCACAAAGATGGATACAGTTGAAGTTATAGTGGTATAGTTGTCCTAAGAACATTGTAGGGAACTTAATCATAGGTATTGAATGCAAAGGAAAGGAAGAAATAGAATGTCTGAAGAGAATGACCCAAGTTTGAGAATATATATGAAGGAAGTTGAAAATTATCGTGAAAAGAAGTGAGCTGATGAGATGCCATATGGGATGAATCATGATGGTTTGAGGTTGTTTATATAAGGAAGTCTTGCTGGCACTTCAATGCTTTAGGTACCTTGGAAAAAAGAATTGGCAGTGGTTGGAACTATGGAGGCTGAGATAGACACAAATTTTATATTACTTGTGATAATGAGAAAACAGGTGTTTGCAAATAAGGCTAGTTTTTCATCTGATCTTGAAACTATATTACACAAAGACATGAAATGCAGTTAGGTTTAACAGAAAATGATGATGATTTATTTCATATACATTTGTTGAAATTCCTACTCTATTTTAGCAAGTATGAAAGAAGATTCAAAGGTTGCTCAGTTCTTTTGTCCTTGTTAATAAATGGCAAAACACAGTGTTAAGTATGCTTGAAATACATTTTATCCATACTTTCAGGTAACTAAACTTCGCAACCAGTTAAAGCTGTGCAATGCCCAACTTTTGGAACTTGACCGTCTAAATTGTGAACTACGTGACCGGGTAATGGCAGCAGAGGCTGAGGGGCAGCGTTTGGCCAGAGAATTAGAAGAAAGTAATCGACGACATGAGCAGGATCTTCTTACTTTCAATCTCCAGGTACAGTGTAAATGGATGTCTTCCAGATGCTAAAGAAAAATTTATGAATCCAGAAAGGTTGTACAGACTACATGTAGAAAATGTACTTAAAGCATCATAAAGTACTCACTCCAAACACCTCATTTCTTTTTTAGCTCACTTAGCAAGAGGCCATGTGAGCTTCAGTTGTCACATTTTGTTTGTTGTCTTCCATCATCTGTCCAATACCTTTTCAGCTGTGTACTGTAAAATTAGAGGGCCAATTTGAACCAAATTTAGCAGGAATTGCCCTTGGTTGTTCTCTTTTAAAAATGAAAAATTGTAATGACAATGACCACCTTACAGGATGGCTGCTGTTACAGAAAATAATTCTTTGGATAACTTGTCACATATCAGCCTTTGCCAAAACTACAGGGACAGTTTGACCTGGCAGAGATGGTCCTTGGGTGGTCCCATTTCAAAATTGTGAAAATTGACCCTGGCCCTCAACAGTGGCTGCTCTCACTTAAAAACATTCCATCTGATTACTGGAATATTTTAGTCTTTTCAAAAACTACTGGCACAGTTTGAACCAAGCTTAGGTGAAATGGTCATTTTAAGGTGGTCCCTTTTCAGTATGGTGCCTAATGACCCTAACCACCACCCAAAATGGTTGCTGTAACTAAAAATAGCTTTTCACGTTTTATGTTTTTTCCATGTAACTATTGGGATAATTTCAGAAAAACTCTTTAGGGAAATTTGCCGAGTGCTTGCTCCTCAAAATTGTGCTAAATTACCCCACTTGTCATTCATTGATCAGTTAACTTTCACATTTCAGTCTCCTCAGAAACCACCTGGCCAGTTTGAACCAAATGTGGCAAGCTTGGTCCTTGGACAGTCTTTTTTCAGTTGTACCCACTAACTTTGGTCACCATCCAGGGTGATCATTATTTCTATGAAAAATAATCCATTAACTTTTCACATTTTAGTCTTTTCTGAAACCATGTTTAACAGCTTGAACAAACTTGATTGATGATCCAGGGGTATTGCTTTTTCAAAATTAGGTCCAATGACCCTGACCTTCCTAACTGTTGTTACAAGAAATAGAAATTACTTCAAATAGACGTATTCTTTTTGTTTTAAGGCAGAATTGGTTAATTTCATCTGTATCTGGAGACTTATGAGTTAAACATATATAGGTATTTCTGTTGAATTTGTTCATACTTGAGCTAGTTTTTGTGAAATCATTGGGCCTGTTTGAAACAAACTGTGCAAGGATGGTCCTTGGTTGATTTTTTTTCACATTTGTGTCTGGTGATCATGAACACCCAAGATTGCTACTTTTACTAAAAGTATATATTTCTTCAAATAGCAAAAACTTGCTACTTTTACTAAAAGTATATATTTCTTCAAATAGCAAGAACTTATTTCAGTGCACTTTTATCACAAATTTGAATTATTATTGTTTTTGTTGTTGTTAGCATTATTATACTTAGCCCCACCCCACTACCGTGTGGGCAAGAGGTTGTCAAGAACAAATGGCAAAGCCTTATAGGGAAAAATCCTCACCTGGCTCCATGCTCTATTCTTTCTTTTGGAAAGTCATACAGGAAGGGAGGATTTTCAGCCACCCTTTTCCACCCCTCTTAGTCACCTTCTATGACATGCAAGGGATATGTGGGCAGTATTCTTCCCCCCTATCCCTAGGATTATTTTTATGATCCCTGGGGATGGAGGAGAAAGAATACTTCCCACATATTCCCCGAGTGTTGTAGAAGGCGACTAAAAGGGGTGGCAGCGGGAGGCTGGAGATCCTCCCCTCTAGTTTTTACTTTTCAAAAAGAATGAACAGAGAAGGGGGCCAAGTGAGCATTTTCCCACTAAGGCTGAGTCAGTCCTCTGTTCATGATGGTACCTCACTAATGTGGGAAATGGCAAATTTTTCTTTTTTATATATATTCCTTAGGGGGAATATCCTCACTTGGCCCCCTTCTCTATTCCTTTTTTTGGAAAAGTAAAAATGAGAGGGGAGGATTTCCAGCTCCCATTCCTTCCCCTTTTAGTCGCCTTCTACGACACGCAGGGAAGACGTGAGAAGTATTCTTTCTCCCCTCTCCCCAGGGATAAAATGGCAAATATGTATGAATAAAAAAATTATTATCATATAACCTAGGACCCTTCTGCATGGGTTCCTGAAGCTTCAAGGTTGTGCTGCTCTCGGTAGGAGGGACAGAATGGACTCCTTTGAAGTGAGAAGTTCTTTGATAAGATTTTTCACCATTTCATCAGCTGACAATGATACAGCTGCATGATATAGTTAACATATACAGTATTGCTGGTTTTTTCTGTAAAATTTTAATTTTGGCTAATTTTATCAATTATTGTTGATATTGATCATATTTTGACTCAAGAAAAGTGAACTTCTGTAATTCAAATTTTCCTGCTCTTTTCAGACCTGATCAATCAGTAGCTAAATCTCCAGCTGATAAAGCTGCTTTCTCTGGTCTTTGTATTCCTTAAACTCAACTTTGTATGGTTCAACTAACCTCCTCGTGAAAATGTACTCAAAAAATATGAAAAAGAAGTGCTTAAGAATTAAGATTTAACCTTTCCTGAATAAAAAAACAAATTACTTGCCAGAGTGGCCTATCCTATGTATGTATACACAGCTGCATGAAGTTTCATTACAGAATTTTTTTTACATACTGTATATATTATACTTCATCACCATCTCCCACATCAGCGAGGTAGTGCAAGGAAACAGATGAGGAATGGCCCAACCCACCCACATACTCACATATATACATAAACACTCATACACACACATATATGTGTACATACATATACATACACAGACATATACATATGTACACATGTACAACATATTCATGCTTGCTGCCTTAATCCATTCCTGTCGCTACCCTGCCACACATGATTAGATATTTGAAATCTTTATCATTTTATCTCTATGAATTTGTACTTAACCAATTGTAATTAGGAAAAGCATTATTTACTGGATTGGCCAGTCCTGAGTAAAGAGGATGGTGGTGCTATGGACAGGCACCAAAGGCTCTGTGATTTCCTGGAAAAGGTGCACAGTTGTCCAACATGGTCTCTAGTAGTTTACTGAGGCCTCCAGGCAATGCTGGTAACACCCTTAGTTTGGATTGCCATCTGTGGCCAGTGAGCAGAGCCTACATTGTGCACAGAATTCAACTTGTGGTTGGAGGTTTTGTGTAATTGACGTTTAGTGTGCCCTGTTATGTAATAGTAGAGATGCGAAGTAAAGTGCTGTTATCTAATGGTAGGCTTCAGTAACAAGGAAGATTATGTTATGCATTCATAATGAGGTTATAATTTATCAGTTATCATTTTTTTCTATTCATTTATCAATATTAAATTACCATAATTGGATTTACTGTGTGTAGGTCAAAGAAGTGTAAGGAAAGTCATGAGAGCTACTCTGCTTCATAAATGGTTTAGGAAGGATTCCCCTGATTTCCGGCATAATATGTCGATCATTATTAATTCTATTCTGTTCTGTACATACAACCTTTAAAATCATTCACACTTATTCCATCTTTATTGTGTTAGTGAAACATGAACTTCCACTCTTATGAAAATGCTTAATACTTTTTCTTTTTTACTTGCTAACCACTCGTCTAGCACCTTCATTTGAAATATCCTCAACACTAATCACTTTTATCTTTATGTCTCTTCATCTTTTCCATAGTTTACCTCTCCTTGTACCTCCTTGCCCATCATATTAGCTGCCATACATTCTGCTTGAGCATAATGTCCGTTTGCCTTTGTATTATGATTTCTTCACTCTACACATCCTCATGTCTTTGCTTTATTCTTTCTGTTCTAATTCCAGCTATAATCCAAAAGTAATCCATTTCAGCTGTTCAGGTTTTTTACCTTTCCTGAATACTGTTTCAATTTTTTTCCATTCACAAGTCAAAAACTCCAAGTAGTTATGTTTACATTACAGATATCATCTCGGGATTCTCGTTTGGAAGATCTGGAAAATCAGTTAGAACAGATGAGTCATGCACATGCTGCCAATGAGCTGGATGCCCTTGCCTCATCCCCTATTGCTGCCCTTCATTCTTCCATCACATCTCTCACTACAGCCTTAAAGGTTAATTATAAGATTTTTTTGTGACTGTATATTTGATCTGGTATGTAGCATATCTAGAAGAAAGCTGCAATGGTCATTATTGAAAGTTGTCTTCAATATTGAAATTTCTGTAGGAATATTTTATTTTGTATGTATAAAGTTGTAGGTAGATATTTAGTTGGTATTTGAACAGATATGTAGTAAAAAAGTGCCAAGATATGCTACAAACAATAATGTCAATCTATCCATCTAGAACTGTGTAATTCACTGTAATGATCTAATGGTTGTTAAATTATGGTTGTCCCACAGGCCACCATAAAGTGATAATAGAATGAAAGGGTGTATTTCTTAAATTTTTTTCCATATTTGTGTGCTATTTCCTGCCTTGGTGAAGTAGTGCTTGGGACAGGTGAACAATGGCCTCATTTGCTCTTTTTCACTCTCAAGCTGTCATTTCTATTGCACGGAAACCAGAGCCCATCATCCATAGTCAATCCCCGCCGACCCTTCCATGATTTCACCTAACTGCATATATCGTGCTTCAGCCCTTTGGCAGCACATCACCCTCCATATACCACATCATCTCTCACCATTTTTGATATTTCATTCTTATAATCAGTCTTTCTTCTCTCTTGCTTTCGATATGCCCAAACCATTCCAGCACACCCTGGTCAGCTCTCAGTCAGACAGCATGTGCTGTCACACTTGTCTTGCATTTTCATTCCTCACAGGATCAACCTGCCATACACATATTTTCCTCAGGCATATCATTTCCAATATGTCCACACACTTCCATTCTTTTGTGCTCCAGGCCCAAGATTCTTATCCATGAAACCACACTGAGACTACTATACCTTCAAACATACCTATCTTTACCCTATCAGACACTGACTCTCTTTCCTCATAGTCCTCTGTGTACCTTGGACATTAGGCCCCTTTCCAACACTGTGCCTTGATTTATATCCTATGCTTCCATTTGCTCCCATGTCCATTCCCAGATACCTAAACCATTACACTTCAGGTTTTCCATACTCAGCCTCACATTCAAACCATCCTGTCTCTCCCTACTATGCATCATTACTTAATGTTTACTCTTACCTCCCTCTTTTCACACATTCTCCCACCCCAGCTTCTGGAGTCTGCCAATAGAACTTTGTCATCTTCAAACTGCAACTGACACCTTCCACCCTCCCCTAGCATACTGTAACCCATACACTAAGACCCATTCCATTTTACCCTTCTTGGCCACCTTGTCTATGAGCAGATTAAATAACCATCATGACATGACATCACATACGCCATTGATGCAGACCCACCTTCACAAGGAACCACTCACTCTCCTATCCTACTCACACATATGCTTCACTCTCCTTACTACTTTTAGTAACCTACATTTGATACCACAACTTCCACAGTGTATCTCTGGCGACTCCATCTCATACATTAGCTTTTACATATACAGCCAGCTTGTGCCGTTGCACTTGTTCATTCTGTGAACTCAAAATTAAGCTTTTCTTTTTATTTAATTTTTCACCCACAATGTACAGGAATGTCTTGGAATTAAAAGGATTTTTCAAGTGTTTTTTAACACTGGAGGAGGGATAGCTTGTGTTTTTTGCTTGAAGCCCTACTTTTCCCTTGTAGCCAATTAGACTGGCATAACATCACATGCCTTTGTATGCATGCAGCTGGTAACTCCAGTTATGAAGATAAGTTTGATCATTCTGGATTATAAGTACTTTACCTCTTTTTGTAGGTTAGCTTACCATGCATTTGTTTAAAGCTTAAACTCTGTGTAAATGATTTTATTGTAATTTGCAGAATTGTGAATCCTGTAATGCAGCTCAGAATGGTACCCTGACAGAAGTGACAAATCAGTTGGGAACCTTAGCTGAACTTTTAGAGGGTCAATCCAGCACTCCCAACTTGGAGGACATTGCTTCCGATGCTGATGAAGAAGATGCATCAGGTACAAATATTTGTACAAAGATATATTTAGATAAACCATCAAGATATATTTAAATGTTCATGTTATAGAATTGATTATTCAGAAATCAGGATGAAGATCTTTCAGGATTGTATGGTCTTTTGGAACACATGTCAGATGTTAGGTTTGCTAAGAAATTTATGGTATTACAGTTGAAGGTTCAGAAAGAAGTACACCAAGTAAAATTTAGATGATGTGGGAGAATTTATTAGGGTTGGGAATATTTCAGATAAGGATTACAGAGAAATTATTTGGAATCTGAAGCACCTGAGGCATTTTTAGGGTGTAGAGGTGGTTTGACTGGAGTCATGCATTCCAGTGAATCAGTTTAGTGTGCAGGTGAGAAGACTAAGAAGATTTTGTGTAAGTGCAGAAGCTGATACTGCACATCAGCACACTGGGCATGTGTTAATTATGTTTGAGTGGTTTGAGAGGCTGTACAAGTCTTATCCACCTCACTGAATTTTAGATAGAGTTAATTTTGATGTATACATTATCATAACAACACCCGACCCCTTTCACAATGGGATCCTGGGGCTATTAACTCCAGGACCTCCCATCTAGGGGCCCATGTAGCCTCAAACTGCACCACACTGTAGCAGGGATAAAATGCACCCCTTAGAAGCAAGAATTTTTTACGACACTTTACCTTGTTTCACCTACGATAATAATGCAGCTTTACCAAATGTGATTTTAATTATAGTGTAACCTCATGCAGGTGAAGAAGTCCAGCAACACCTAGTATACTTTTCTTTCTTTCATAATTGTTTGCAGTTTCCTTCGTTTTCAGGGTAGTCCCTGGAACAGGTGAAGAAAAGGCCTCACTCGCTCACATGCTCACATCCATTCTCTATCTGTAATACCCCAAAACCACAGCACCCGTATCCACAACCAGGCATCATAGATATTTCTGTGCTTTTCCTCAGCTGTTTCACATGCCCATTGACAACATGTCAGCAATATACCTCATCCCTTATATTCACTCTATCCTCGTGCACACCTTTCAGCATGTTCAGGTCCCAAGCACTGAACTTATGTTTTACTCCATCCTTTCATCTCAAATTTGGTCTCCCCCTTCTTGTTCCCTCCACACCTGACTCTTACATCATCTTTATCAGCCTCTCTTGACTCATTCTTTATATGTGTAAACCATTTCAACACATCCTCTTCATCTCTCAACCATACTTGTTACCACAACACTCACCCTATCATTACTTATTTCATCAACCCTCCTACACCACATTTTGTCCTCAAATATTTCATATCCAAAACATCTACTCTTATCATGTACATTCTCTTGTACAGTCCATACCTCACACCCATGCAACATCATTTGGACTGCTATACCCTCAAACATACCCACTTTTGCCCTCCAAGTTAGTGCCCTCTGCTCCAATACATTCCTCAGTGCTCCCAAAATCTTCAACCCCTCACTTTCAAATGATTCATCTTCTCTTCTATGGTTCCATTTGCTGCCATGTCCTATCTTAGTTATTTAAAATACTTCAATGCTTCAATTCTTCTCCATTCAAACTCGCATCTCAACAAGTTGTTCTCTCTGCTCTGCTAAATATAATAACCATGCTCTTATTCACATTTACTCTCAATTTTCTTTTGCACTCCTTCCCTTACTCAGACACCAAATCTGCAGTTTTTCACTTAAATCTGCCACCAGTGCCATGTCATCATCAAACAGTTGAATTCTTAATTTAGTATACAGTGAATCATATGTATTGACTTTTAATTTTCCAAATGTGTTTACCAGTAGTCTTTAATGAATTAATGCCACCACTAGATAGTGAAATCTGTCTTTGGGATCTCTGATTCTAATGGCATTTCTGTAGGTGTTACCAAACTCCACCTGCACAAAGTTACACCATGAGGTAAAAATCACCTTTGGAAAAGCTGTCACTGGGATTACAGTCTGATCAAAGAACTTTTCCTTTCATAGGAGTTTTCCTTTCCCTGTTGCTGGCAGTAGCACAGCTTGGACTGCAGGACCTTTAGAAAGCTCCTGGGTAACACCTGGACTCCATAGAAATTGGTCCTGGGGTAATGATAATAGTATTAGTAGTAGTAACTGGATAAGGAGCTGTGGTTTTGGTGTTAGAGGATGAGTGTGAGTGGATGTGGCCTTTCTTTGTCAGTTTCCTGGTGCTAACTCACTGATAGGGTGGGCAATGATGGGGTGTGGGGAAGAGAATGTATGTTATTTTTTTTCCTTTTCCTTCATGCATTTAGGCTGTGCCCTTTTGGGTGGGGTGGCATTAGGAAATGGATGTCGTTAAGTATGAATATGTACATGTGTATATATGTACATGTATGTATATATACGTGTATGGGCATATATGTATATATATGTGAGTGGTTGTGTCTTCATCTTTTTCCTGGTACTTCCTTGCTAATGCCAGAAACAGTGATCAAGCACAAAAAAAAATTATCATTGCTTAATGCAAGCCTCTTTCTTCCAGAAACTTTTGACACAGACACAGCAGAAAACTTGGCCAACGAAGCCATTACGACCCCCCCTCCCATCCCCGCCGGGGAGGGGCTTAGGGAACAGTCGAGCGGGGATGCCTTTATCTGTACCAACAGTGGGAAATTCCAAAGGGATGCCCACCGGAGGAGCAGAAGGCGATTGGAGGAGCGCAGCAGCAGAAGGCTAGTGCGCCCTCAAGGCTCTTCCACTATTCTGGAGGAGCTGGAGGAAAAGGTGCGAGAGATGGAGGAGGCTGTTAGTCGCAAGGAGGAGGAGCTCCGTCTAGCCGATATCGAGGCTTGTGAACTCAACAATCAGTTGCAGTCTCGAGATATCGCCCTCACTCAAAAGGTAAGTTATTTTTCATATCTGTATTCTGATGAGATCACCAAACATTGATGAGATCAATGCATGAAATGTAATCAAAGTGTCTAATGAACTAATTGCTTATCACTATATATGCTGTTTGATTCACTTAAAAGGAAATGTATTAATTATTGTCATTTTAGAGTCTCATTCTTCTTCATCTTTTGTCAAGAATGCAAAAAAATATATTTGCACTAATTTCATAAAACTGCACCCAGTTCTGTGCTTTGATGCTTTCATAATAATTCTCTTAATACCACATACACTTCGTTAAGACTTCATAATTTCATGCTAAGGCCTTATATATGAAATATTTAAAGGAATTGCTCTATTGACCTTTTTC
Source organism: Panulirus versicolor (assembly GCA_032361705.1). NCBI lineage: Eukaryota > Metazoa > Arthropoda > Malacostraca > Decapoda > Palinuridae > Panulirus > Panulirus versicolor. The sequence goes on along the minus strand of JAUUDZ010462214.1, from coordinate 13,541 downwards.
ATACTTGTTTGTAATGTCCCTTAATATGAGGTACTTTTAGGAGCTGACACTGAAAAATGTCATTTGCTCACATCCATTCAAGTTGTTGTGTATAATGCAACTGAAACCACAGCCTTCTTACCTACACCCAGACGTCACAGACCTTTTGGTCATTTCCCTTAACTGTTTCTTTTACCTTGGTTCAGCCTGTTAACAGCACATCACCTGTATAACCCATCTTCACCACATATGTACAACATTGCTCCAATTCATTTAATCCTATGCATGCCTCACACCCTCATGTATGTTAGGCCCTGATCATTAAGTCTTCTCTTCCTTGTTTTCCCCACCCCACGCTCAGGAAATGGAACACTGATGAAACATATCAGTTACCTTCCCAACTCAGTCTTATACATAGCCCCATCAGACATACTTTCATCGGAAACTACAGTCCCCAGACAAACAAGAGTCACACTTTTCCATCTGTCTTCTAGACATCACCTATCCCTACATTACAACAAACACTGGTTCAGCACATCCAAGGACCCTTCACACACACACCCATATAATACCTGTATGGTGGCACAAATTAGAGATGGAAGGATAGAGTGAAAAATATTTTGAGTTCCTTAGGCCCTTGAGCATGCTAGAGGATGGAGCAATGTGGTGGAGTGAACAGTTAAGAATATTCTTTAGGAAACAATTGTGGGAAGGGATTGGTTGCTGGATTTAAGGGGGAATATTGAAAAGTGGTTACCATAAGAAAAAAAAGAATATAGTACTGATCATAGTTTATATTTAAGATCTGTAGTGTTGTTATACCACAATAGAATGTAAAATTAAAGTGGATTTGATGAGAAAATTACTGGTCAGAGAAATATAATTATGTGTATAAATCGTAGGTAGCTAGGTTGGATATCAGGTTGCTTCTCTAGTTTCTTTAGAGTAAAGCTTTTGTGAGAAGTTAGACCTTACTGGTATGGTCTTCCAGTGCCATTAACTACCAAAGGTGATATACTGAACTTTAGAAAAGAACAGAAAAAATTGAAGGGGGATATTGGAAAAGGTACACACAGTAAGATAAAGAACTGAAAAATGGAAGAAAAGAACTTAAAGAGAATTTTTCAAGAAGTCAGATTGAAGTAAACAGGGAAGTGTCAGGAATTTATTTGTCTGCGTGCAAGAGTTCTTTACCATTATGAGTAAAGGACACACCTCAGATATTTTGTAAAGTAAATACTGCAAAACCACAATATCTTTAAAATAAAGGACACAGCTAGTCAGTTACATGATGAATAGTGTGATACTTCCTTTACATAATACATGGCATTTTATATTGATAGGGTGAAGAGGTGGAGCATCTTAATGCCACCTTGGCCAGCCTTCGCCAGCAACTGGTACACACTATGGAGGATGCTGAGCGTGCACGACTCTCTGTTCAAGCCAGGCATAAGGTACACACCAAAGTACTTATTGGAATTCTGCAAGCTTTGTAAAGTCAATTAATATCAGCAGATATTTTAAATAGTCAACACAGATTCATCTTATTTTTATGAAATATAAGTACAACTGTTGCAGGGGGGTGGCAGTGATGTTTCCTGTGGGTCAGGGTGATGCCAGGAATGGATGAAGACAAGCAAGTATGAATATGTACATGTGTTATATGTATATGGCATTGTATGTGTATATATATGTTGATATGTGTATGAGCATGTATATGTTTATGCAAGTTGATGGGTCTTTCTTCATCTGTTTCCTGGCATTACCTCACTGATGCAGTAAACAGCGATCATGTATAATAAAAAAAATAAATAAAAAGTACAACTTTTATGAAGTAAACTACAGTATAATATGAACTATAGGTGGACCTGGAGGAGTTAACAAGACGAGTGGAACAGCTAACAGAAAAGGCTGAACGTTTGGCTCGTCGCGGCCAACTCAAGGACTCTATCATCTCCACACTTGCCTCACAGATCCGGGCAATCCTCAGGTAAATAATGACTCTTAGTACAGGAAAATGTTTTGCATGAGCCATTATGGAGAAACCAAGCTCAGGGTATTTCTAACATGAAGTCTTCATGGTCATGTTTGAAGCAGTCTTCCACAAACCACCTTGCTTTGTTTTGAAGAGGCAAAATGTGGATAGATAAATACAATGTAATTAAATTTGTAGACAAATAATCTGAAGTTCTCTCACTATATTAATTACTTTTTAGATATTTTTTGATGTTAATTGCTGTGGTAATTGTGTGAATCCCAATCCTTTACTAGTAAATAGAGTATTTATATCTGTAACCGGGACAGGTCGGGCAATATGGGTGTAGTAATTAACCAGCTGCACCGACTGAGTGAGGCTGGCAGTGACAGCAAAGATCAGCAACACCTGCCTACCAGTGACCCACTGCCTGTTGTGCCAGACTTTGATGTGGATAGTGTCTGTTCACTTCTTAGTCAACCCAATGAGGTAAGACAGCATCATTTAAAATTGTAATAAACACTAATTTTATAATGTGTAGGATTAGCTACAACTTTACAGTTTTTATTTTGATTTAACGTATTAAAAAATTGGTTCATTATGATTTTACAAGTATGTGCTGTATGCTATCATGATTGAGAAATTGGATGTTAACTTCTGTATTTCCAAATTAGGTATTTAGTTTGTCATGTAATGTAACTTATTATAATTCTTTCATAAGACTTGGTAGTAGCTTTTTAAGAAATTTGTTGATATGTTTCAAGGGATGCTCCTAGCAATGCTAGTTATGTAGTTTTTATATTATGCTGTACTTTACATATGGCAGCAGAAGTGCAGATATAAACCATTATTATTGGCAAAATCTAACAAAATTTAAAAGATATATCATCTGCCAAACACTGACCAGAATTGAATACAAAAAAATCTAACAAAATTTAAAAGATATATCATCTGCCAAACACTGACCAGAATTGAATACAAAATCAAATGTACTTCACTGGTGTGAAACTGAATTTTTCCATAAAAAGTAATTAATGAAAACTTGGTAGACATGAAGCATTGGTTATTTCAGTTTTGCTGAAGAGTTGCCAGATGTCTTAGTATGTTTTTAAACCATGTTGTATTACTATTCATAGTCATAAGTTTTACGTGTTTAACTGTATCCGAATTATGTGGCAAAAGGGCTAATATATACATGATAAAGATGTGTGTTTATTTTATAGTGTGTTAACATAGGTGGGCCTTGTTTCCTTTTTGTCCCCTTAAATCTTTTATATGTAGTTTGAGACTTATTTTCCTATGTGTGGTATTAGTGTGAGAATAATTACAGTTGACACTTATTTAGTTTAGCTAAAAATGACCATGAACATGTGTTTTCTTATGATGGGCTATATTATATGGATATACTCTGCTCTCATATATCTATTGATGTATTCTAAAAATATCAAAAAACTTTTTACTGCTTTTTGCCTTTGTGAAGTAGATATTCTTCTGGTTGGTTACAGATTTAATTATTAGGTTGTAGCTGCTTAACATATAGATTTAATAGGAGAGGTAATTTTTCTAATAATTTTCAGGAAAATCTAATCCCTTTATTACTAATATTGGTCTCAAGAAAGTTAGTATTACACTGAAATACTAATAATATTATTGAAAGTTGCTGAATAAGGCTCATATCAACTCATTAGTGAAATGTAGCTGATTAATATTAGCAGGATCATCATGGCTCACTAACCTGGGACAGGAAAGCAGTGAACTTTAATACCTCTGAAATATGCATGCTCTATAGCTTGTGAATGTTGTCACCTAATTAATAATGCTTCCTTGAATATAGGACAGGAATGGGTTTGACCTGTTCATGGTCATGGTGATGAAAATTTCATTTTTGGTAGGCTATACTTACAAAGAACCAATTAGAGAAGGGATATGAAACTGTAACCAATTCTGAACAGAGAAGGCATTCCGTAGAAATTGTAGTGAAACCACAACATTTTCTCTTCTTAGATTACTTTATATAGAACTTATGTTGGTATGCTGTTACTCCTTCAAGATACAGGGAAGTTTACTTTTCTAAGCATCTTAGAAGTACTTGAAAATATCATCCTTTACTTTCAGGACGTGAATATCTAAATAAAAAAAAAGAAAAAAAAAGATGAGTACACGGATAACCTGAGGCTGGGTAGTGCCACTCCATTTGGAAGGTTAATTTTGTTGTGATGTAGAGCATGACAAAAGGGTAGGCAGTTCCAGTACTTATGTTCCATATCAAGCAGACTCCATTTCCATTTCCTTAAGTTATTTATAATGGAGCATTTATGTTTTATTGGGATTATCATCTTTATAATCAATTGATTTTCATGTTAAATTTTTTTTCTTCAATTCTAAATAGCCATTTTTTTTTAGTTACAAATTATCACATCTGCTTGATTGTTGCATTGTAGTTATTTGGAGAGTCGACCCCTAGTGTTTGGAGTGCTAAATGATAGATAGAATTTATAACAAACACTATGAAGTTTATCATTCTGTATTGGTTTTAATGTAAATAAATACTTAGAATAACCTCACAGTTGTAATATACAGGTATAACAAAAAGAAAATGTAGGAGTGTGTACAAATAATGGTTAGTTTTAGTTAACATGAACCTATGAAGTTAAGGTTACTAATTACTGATAAGCAGCATTGAATTTAGCATGGCCTGAAGATACCATATGCGGAGTTGTGTGCGTTACTTGAGGAATCTGTCTGAACCATCTTCACTAACTGTCACTAGAATATCAGCTGATGTTTAAAAATACTTTTTGCAACATCTTTACAAACACTACTGTAATCAGACAGACTGATCCTAAAAGAGTTGTCTGTTAGACTAGTCCTAAAGGAGCCGTCTGTCTGTTATAATTGATTTCTTCTTTTTATTGGATATAGAATATCAGCTTTGTAGATATTTGGGTAAACTTTGGTGCTGGGAATTAAACATATATGGACTAGGCAACTAACATGTAAGAATTGTGCCTTTGTAAGAAGCTTAGGGAGAATAACCATTGTATGTAAAGCAGCTGTAGAGTTGGTTTTTCTTCTGCATGTAATATCTTAATTCTTAGATTTTTGTTTATCTTTGGGTTATATGGTATCTACAACTGCCTTTGTTTCTCCAAGCAGTACTCTTGCATAATCTGAATTTGAAAACTTTAGCCTTTTCATGAAAATGTACCTACTGTTCAGCGGTCATAGTTTACATCAACATCACTTGTATAAATACTCTTTTCACTTTAATACATAATTACCTCATGCATAAGGTTTTTTCCATTTTCATTAACAACCAATAATTTTCAGAAACTATGACACTGAACAGTGCTTTCTAAAGAGATTTTCAATGCCCTCTGTTCTTACCCTCCAGATGGCTTCCTTGACTCAATCTGCCATCTTGAATGGGATCGAGCCATCTAGTCGCGTGACCCTTGAATCTGACACCTTATTAGCTCCTTCTCATAATGGGTTGGAGTCCTCTAGTCACGTGACCTGCCAAGGCTCTCCTTCATCATTGGCTCAGCGTAGAAAGTCTCGCATACCACGGTATTTGCCCTCTTCTGTGCCCAGTGCAAAAAAATCTGCACTTATAACCAAGCCTGAGGCAAAACCTGTCCCTGTGCCCACGCAAATGGTTAAACCATCTTTGGTTCCTGTACAAATGGCAAAACCAGTGCCACAACCCGAGACACAGGCAAACACCTTGCCAGTTCCTGAGCAAAAGATAGAAGCTGTATCAGAGCCCTTGCAAATGGCTAATCTTTCACCAGTGCCTAAGCAGGAAGTAAAGTCCACTCCACCAAAATCTACATGTGTATTGAAGCCTGTGGCGACTTCTACTCCATCAAAACCCGTTGGCAGAAAGGTTGACCATTTCTTTCATACTGTTTCTTCTTATTTCAAGTTCTCAAACATGGTAATAATGCTCCTGCTTACTGGTATTTCTAGATGCAACAGATTATCCAGAATGTAAAATTAGTCTTCTATTTTGACAGTCATAGCTATTTATTGCAGTATATATTATTTCCTAGTCAGCTTTCTTACCATCAGTTAGTTCATTAAAGCTTCTTTAGTGAATTAGATTACCCAAAATGAGACTGGATTGCCTTTAGGAAATTTACTTTTGGCATGCTAGGTTCAGAATATTGGTAAAACAAAAAATTTCCTTGTTCATGATATCCTTAGTCTTCTTTCAGTGCATATCTCTTGAAACAAAATTAATGAGACCAGGTTATTTTAGAGTATATTGAATCTCATCTCAAAATCAAACAAACAATAGCAAATGCATTATCAGTCTCATCAAAGGAATTACTCATGCCACGAGATGTTGAAATTATCGTATACAAAAATTTTCTTGAAAATTTAGAAAGCACTCAAATATTGGTACATAGCAGACAACTGTATTCCAGGACTCGACTAGAAAAGAACGGCCAACTAGATTCCTCTCAGATGCTCGCAAGATCAAGCGCATGGTTGTAAGTATTAATACGTATATCCAGATTACGTTTTTCAATGCAGGACTTAAAGTTTTAAAGCCTAACTCACTCTTGGCACCATGGGATTGGTGGTTGTTTAACTTTTAAAGGCCATTCAATTTTGAATAGTTGTATTACAGCACATGTTTCTTCCTACATAATAATCAGTTCTGTGGAGGTAAATTACCGGAACTACCCGACTGGGTAATGGGAGGGTTTGTCGTGGCTGCATAGTTAGTCAGCATTGAAGTAGTTAAGTTACGCTCCTTTGACCTAGGTAGCTGTTTTTAATTTCTGCTTATCCACATATGGACTGCTGGCACTCTGTCCACAACCATCCACTCTCTTCTTGCAATACATAACACTTGACAACATTTAAGTCATACAGCACACTCTTCATAACTAGATTTTCTTTTGGTGAGCACTATGCGCTACTCATGCCTTTTAGCAAAACGGTGGGAGCAATAGTTACAAATAGTAGGTAGGAAATTTAGATAAATGTATTAAGTGGGAACTTAGGCAGGAAGGAGCCTTTGAAAACACTATGCTAGAGTTACCCTAAGCAGTGACCTATTAAGGGTGAGGCACTTAAGGCTATTGAGCAATACTTGGAGTTCAACAGTTATGGAGACTCTTTTGCCATGGCTACCCCCTTGAGTTCCCAAAGAGAACAGGCATCAGAAATACAGATATCAAATAACGTCATGATAAGTACAAGCATTTAACTGTCTCAAGTCCTTCCAATGTGGAAACGATTGTGTTGACTTTTACATTATTGAGCATGATAAGCCTCAAGGGATTCATTCATCTTTGTTTTAGTTACGGAAAACTAATGGGAGCTTGAAAATGTTTCTTCTGTAGGACTTGTTTTAACTAATCAGCTTTATCATAGGATGGACAAAGTTTTAGTTTAAGAATTTTTGAGATCTAAGCATGACAGTTGAAATACATATTCTGGGATACAACAGTTTAACAGTAGTGATGATTTTGTGTATAGAACATCTCCCTGTTAGTGTATATAATTTTGTAGTACATTATAAAGAAAATCTGACACATCATTGGTGGTGGAGGCATTACTAGGATTGTAGTTTGTAACTACTAACTACCCAACCTTATGATTTAGTCCTGCCTTTATTTTAATATTACGGAAGTTCACTGTGTAATTTTAAGACATATCATACCTTGATGAGGAAATGTAATATACAGTTTTTTGTAGCCTCCCTTTATGTTGATCCTGAAACTTATTTCAGCAGATTATGCGTTGATGGATGGTTAAACAGGAATGCAGTTAGCAAGTGAACATAAAATATTTTTTCACCATTATGCATTTTTGATATGATTATTAAATCACAGTAAATTTTGTCCCTCTAGACTGGTGTGGCTCCATTAGATGCTGCTGTGGATTGTGCTTCAGCACCTGAATGGCGAGAAAGATCACCTTTGGGTAACATATCCTCAGAAGTAGAAGCAACATGTGTGCCACGACCACAAGGTCTCCATATTACACGTAGGGTTGGTGTAGATGGGGTGGTCATCGCTTGGGCTCCCCTAGAACATGACTGCGTTGCAGGGTTTCAGGTACAGTTTGGATACAATGTTACTATTAACTAATATTTTGTAATTACTGGTCACATATCAAGTCTGTACAGGATTCTCTCACGCATTCTTTTTATCTTTGCATCTATACACTGAATTATCATTACTTCATTACCAATTCAGTGATGTGGAGCAGGTATGTAAAACCTCTTAACCCATGCTGACTATGTTAATGTGAAACATTAATTTCCATACATAAAAAATTGCTTCTTATATTTTCACCTTACATAACATTGTAAGTTGATTCTCTGAATGAAAACAACAGCTCTAGTCATACCATCTTCATACTTGAAATGCTGTAAATTGCATTTAATTCCAAATCATTCTTCTAGCATCTTCATAAGAAATATTACCTAACACTAAGTGGTTCTATCACTGCATCTATACACCTTCGCAGTGGTCTTTCTCTCCTCCATGTTCCTTCTACTGTCATCTGCCAAACATTCTTGGCCATACCATCCTTAGATTTCCATCAGTGCACCTTTACAGTGACCTAATCTCTCTGCATCTTTATTCTGTCAGTTCTGATTCCACCTAGACTAGAAAAATTGTCAAACTGTGCTCTTGCTACTGCTCTTCTCTCTCTACCCAATTTAATCTTTCCAGTATAAGTTTGCATTTCACATCCATACATGACCACTGTATTACCCATATCATTCCTGAGATATTTCACTTGTTCCATTCCACCTTCAGCCATCTTCAAATATCTTTAAGTACTAAAGTAGATTATGTACAAAAGTGGTGTCGTACTCATAAAAAAAATTATCGAGTGAATAACATAAGGATCATCCTCTTTTACATGTCCTCAGTGCCCTTATCTGATTTGTAGGATAGCATCCTTGGAAGCATGTGCAGTTAGTGTATATAGAGCCTTTGATGTCATTCTAGCAGATAACACCCTGTCTGGTCACACATTCTGACCACTATCTAATAAGTTGCCAGTGTTGAATTACACAATGGTGTCCTTATGACACCGTCTACATCCATATGTATCACTAATTTGCAAGAGCCCAGTTATGTTTTATTTATAATTACCTCACGACAACTTTCTACAAAAGATTCCTCTGATGTTACCCCGGACCTTTTCAAAGGCTCCAGTAGCAGGGAAACATGTATGGGCTTCTTTAGAGTGAGAATTTCTTACCAAGGTGACTTGACTTGTGGTGTAACCTCACGCAGATGTAGTCCAATAACACCAATCATGTTTTATATATCAGTTTTTAAAACTATTTGAAATTCCTTTATTCCCAGCCATAAATGCTGTGTATGTAGTTTCCTTGTGGTCTAGATTAACTATCACAACTATTATACAGGTGCTAGTGGGTGGACGAGTTGTACAGCATGTGAGATCTCCACACCGCACAAAAGCATTGGTAACAGGACTTCCACTAGCTGGTTCCTTCACCATTGGCCTAGTCACAGTGGCAACTGATGGCCGTTGTTCCACACCTGTTATTGTCACCCAAGACCGGTCAAGAGTGTACCCTGGCAGGAGTGTTGTTTCACGCCCTCTGCACAGAGGCACACCTACCTCTCTCTAATCAGTGTGACAGATGCACCTGGGACTTGTTAGTGGCCCTTAATCAACCACCCCGTCCATGACCTTGGAACTGTCAAGAGGAATGTTGGTCTGTTGCCATGAAAGGCATCTTTATTTGGAGGTTTTCAGAATGTTAGTTTTGTATTTTGTCTAATATGGAAACCTTTCCTGTTGTCTGCGGTGAATTCACTGTTGTTATGCAATTAGTATTTTCCACATCATTACGAGTTCAAAATTGGTTCAGCTGTGGATATGAAAACCTCCATCGAAGGAACCTTTTTTTTTTCAGAAACTCTGCCTTACCACTGAGAGCAATAATTTATGCTAAGGTGGCCTATTAAGTAAAATACTTGAAGGACCATTTAAATTCATTCTTTCAGTGGCATTACAGATTTGGCAACTCTGGTCGACCACCAACAGTTGTTTATGCTCATGTCTTGTCTTACCTCTGCATTTACCAATTATAAATGTTTTCATGTTATCGAGTCTTCCCACATAAACAAGCCCTATGTATCATTGGTGTGAAAGTGCCGTATCTACTGAAACTAATTGATCTGTGGTCTTTTTAAACCAGTACAATGGTTGACCAAAAGTATCACAGTGACTGACAACATGACAAGGATTTGGAATACCAACTTAAGACAAGTTTGTCTTATGAGATCGTGGTTTAAAGTGTTAGAAATGTTTGTACCATCTTACCAGGTTAAAAGGTATTTTGAAAAGTGTTTTGCTAATATAATATGTAAGTTGAGAAGATGGTCTGTAGTCGCCATTCACTTGAGTATTTTCTCTGGTAGTGTTTTGGGATGCAGTTGGACTTGTGTATGGTACAAGTGTTTGTAGAAAAAAAAAATTTGCTTTTGTTCGATGTATGCAGAAGTATTTTTCTTTTACCGTTACACATAAGAGCTTCCCATCAAAACACTTTCAGAGATAAAACTTAGGTAGGCATAGATGACCAGAATTAGTCAGAGTAGACATTTGGAATGACTTTGGTTTGGAGGAAGCCTAAATGAATATGGTCATTAATTTCCATGAGAATTGACATTAAGAATATGAAGTGAAGTGCTAAATTCATTTATCAATTAAGTTTTATATGCATGGCATACTGAAGTATTTTTTCATACCAAGATTTCTTTTAATGGTCAGTTTTAAAAGGAACAACACAAGAGTTTATTAGTTAATACATTTTTATGGTAAACTCCAAACCAGATTGCGATGCATGATTATTTAAGAAAAAGTGTGTGTATGTTTATACGGTCAGTTTTGGGCTTGTGGTTTTTCCCATCATTTTTACCTTTTCCAACTTTGCTATCATTTTCATTTTTTTATTTTTCTTGTAATTTATTTAACACATTAAGTACTCAAGATGTTTTGTGGAAAACTAGCTCATGATTGTTGTTTTTATCCAGCATATGCAGGTAAGCAGAAAAATAACAAAATACTGTAAATAATTTGTATAGTGCCAAATAAAATAAACATTGAAATACTTATTTAAAGTAAATCAGAAATATAGTTTCATTAAAACTTGTTTGTATTCACTGACTTGTAAATAGAATTTGTAATTGGCTGTTGTTATCCTAACCAAATATAAAACATATTGATTTTATGGTTTAATTTTAACCTAAAACTGTACTTCAGGTTCTGGTGTTTTACCATGGGTCAGTATCCTGAATTTTGATTAGTGGGTTTTAGTTTTCATTTAAAACAAATTTAAATCTTTATTTTTTCCTTCTGTTAGAAATCTCAAAAAGCAACAAATTATTGACCTAAGTAAAAACTTTCACACCCACTATATAAAAACCAGTACATTATCCAACTGTATTTTGTACTTGCATAAACCATACCTGACTTTGCTTTACTGGTAAAAATATAGTTTTTCATGAAGTCACCATTTTGTGTAGCAAGGTAGCAGCAGGAACAGAGTAACTGCAGCCTCATTTGCTCACATTAACTCTCTCTCCACAGTAGCCTTGCAGCAAGCTTGTGTGTGTTTCAGCTACAGTATGAGTTTGCTCCTGTAATCCTACTCAGCTACAGACATCATTTGCTGTGATGCTCCTGCTCTTTATCTGGCCATAATTTGTTTATGGTCATCAATGTGTTATGATAGTGAGTGGTATACTATTGTGTTGCATTACATCTGCAAGAAATAAAAGAATATAAATAGGTGTAAAAGAGACATTAGTGCTGTAAAACTAAGCTAAGCAATCTGTTGCTTTTCCACCCAGTGGGTTCTGCTTGTACTGGCAGCATAGGCAAAATTAAGGCTATGTTTGATAATTTTTTGGCTGGGATGATTATCAGCAAATTACTTATCTTGTTAGGCTTGTATCAAGGATGTGAAGCAATCTGTTCGAGCATTAATTTCATCTCCCACAAACAAAAAATGGTAGTTGTTATGTACTTGGGTATATTCTGACACAATCCAGAGAAGCTTTGTAGGCTTGTGGCTCCATCAGCCAAATGAGCATTGACTGCTGCTGTAATACTGCTGAGCTTATAATCATGCTCATGATGTGATGCTCCTCCATTTTGCCACGATTTATCAAATATGGTCATCATTACGAGTTCTTATGATGGCGACAGGCATACTAATGTTTGGCTATACCTGCAACAAGAAAAAGAATGTAGATAAGTGGAAAATATAAGTTAGCCCAAGCAATCTGCTGTTCCCCATATAGTGGGTCCTGCTTGTACCTACTGCATGGACAAAATTAAGATTATTTTTTATGGTTTTTTGGCTCGTGGTGATTATAATCATCAAAATTCTTATCTTGATTATGTCAGTTCTAAGGATATGTAATACCCTCCTTCTCTTACAGTTTTGAGCCATTTTAGCTATGTTGATTTTGTAATTTACCCAAAAATGTGCAAGTGAACCATGTAGCGTACTTATTTACTTACAGACCATTTACACGATTGTTTAGAGTTTAATGGCAAAAATACTTATGCAGGATGGGGCTCCCTGCCACATTCCTAAGTCTGTTACACAGTGGCAGAGTTAAAGAACTGAATTATTTCAAGGACTGGTCAGGAAACAGCCACGACCTAAACCCAATTGAAAACCTGAGGTCCATTGTGAAGCAATGACAAAGTGATATGGTCATGTACTCTTTACTAAAGCTTGTGGTAGCAATTAAGTAGCTATGGGATAGTTTCCCCTGAGTTACTCAAAAATCTTGTTGACAGCATTCCTAACAGGCTACAAAACTGCATCAAGAGGAAGGGAATGTAACAAAATATCATTTATGTTGGTAAGAGTTAACTGCATATTTTTAAGCAACTTAACCATAAAAAATTTCTTATTTTCAGCTCATGCTTTAACTTTTATAATGGATGGTTTGACTATGATGTCTGATTTGTTCATACTTGCCGAAACTGAACTAACTGTATAAGTCTAGTCAAGGATTGCACCTATGATATGCTCAGGTGTTAGCATGAAATATGAAACAAACACAAACCTGGGCATGAACTTTGTCCAACAGTAATGTATTATCAAGGTCTGGCGGTCTTTCTCTCATCTCAGAACATGGTTTCCAACAACTCCCCAGCATCTGGTACAGTCATCATGGTCTGCCAGTAATTCATGACAATAATATGCATGAATGATCTGTAAACAAATGAAAAAAGAAAATACAGGAGATAAAGCAAACAAATAAATAAGTTAACTGGGAAGTTAACTTATATGCTAAAATCAAAGGCTGTAAAAAAAAAAAAAAATAAGATGCCAAAAGCAATGACTCTGACTGCAGTGGAGTTGAGCCTTTTAGTTGAATTATATATGACAACACCTTAATGGATCACAATGCATATTCTGAAAGTGTTCAACAGTTGGTGAAGTGGTCTAAGGAATTAGGGGAGTCCATTTTACCAGTTCCTCATCCCAAGTCAAAACGACCAAGATTAATGTCTTCTAGGACCAGTAAAGTGACTGCAAGAGAAGTTAAGG
>JAUUDZ010462192.1:0-12162 GCA_032361705.1 Panulirus versicolor | reverse complement strand
ATCTTTTTCACTCCATCCTTCCACCTCCAATTTGGTCTCCCACTTCTCCTTGTTCCCTTCACCTCTGACACATATATTCTCTTTGTCAAATCTTTCCTCACTCTTTCTGTCCCTACTTCCAAACCATTTCAACACACCCTCTTCTAGTCTCTCAACCACATTCTTTTTATTTCCATAGATATATAATGAGGTACCACTGGAACAGATGAAGAAAGGCTCCATTCTCTCACATCCATTCTCTAGATGTCATGTGTAACATTCCATGAATTAATATTTTTCTATAATTACAAGAAGAGTACTAGCACTACAAAAGAAAAATCATGAAACAAAAACTCTTTATCTGGCATGGGTATTGCAGAAGGTAATCTGATCTACAATCAACCAAAATTTAAAGATTCCTTGCAAAACCTAAGTGATGACATCAATAGCTGTATATGTACTGTTCAAACCAATAATCTAATGTTATACATAGCATCCTATGAAAATGACACTTGCTAATACAAGCTGCAAAAGCAAGGTGCCTTCTACTATAAAAGATTTGCCTCTATAGCAAATCATATAACAGAACTCAAGCCCTAAAAGTAATAAAAACTTTGAGACTCTGAAGTGAATCATAGAGAATTTTCTTTCTGTTTTCATGATAAAAGTCTGGACATAATCTCAGGAAAATATTCATCATTATTTTAATAAAAATCATGTTAGTCCAAAGGAATGGGTTAATGTGAGAGAAGATTAATTCTATATTCCCTGCTCAGTTGAAAAAAGACCTTGTCATACTCACCCACAGTGTTTAAGATTCTGTGGTTTATCCATTCTCACTGCAATCTTTATTCTAAGGTCATTTTCTGGAGAATTTTTTGGTACTTGCATCTTGTACCATTCAGGTATCTGTAAAGAGGATTAACTGCAGTTTTAACATGAAATACAATAAACATAACTTAACTGAATTATTGCTGATAAGCAGGCATGCAAAGGAGAGGCTGTTGATGAGGAAGTGCTGAGATGGGCAGTAAGTGGAATGTCTCATGATTTCTTTGTGAAGGCAAGTGTGAAAGTTTGTGGTTGGTTTAGGAAGAGAAGAAATGATGCATGTGTGAAGATAGTAAAAAAAAGGCATAAGCTGGGGAAAAGAGGCCTGTATACTAAGATACCAAGGAAGACTGAGTGAAGAACGGCATATGGCAAGAATAACTGAAGCTAGCAAAGTAAAAGGATTCTTTAGGAACAGTGCTTAAGATGTATAACACGTGGAAGATGGGATGTGAAAATATGAACAAGGTATTGAGTGGTGGAATGAAGAAAAGTGAGGTGCATGGATGGTACACATAAGGAAGAAAGCTGCAGGAGCTGAAAAAAAGGGCAAATGAGCAATAGGCAGGAGCTGAAAAAGAGGGCAAATGAGCAGGAAAGTGACAGAGTATCAGTGCACTTTAGGAAGCCCAAGAAAATATAGAAAGAGAGGCATATTGTGAAGAGGACAAGTTAGCAGCTGGGAGCAGCAGTGAGGAGAGCAGATGGGGAAGAGGTAACATCCAAAGATGTGAGAAAGAGATGGAGTTATGATTTTGAAAAACTACAGTAATGAATGAGTTCAATGACAGGGAAGCAAACATGCTATTTGAGATTGTTATGTCAAACATTACAGGAAAAAGAGAGGATGTCATGAAGCACTTGCACAAAATGAATCGTGGCAAAGTTGTAGAAAAGACAGGCATTGCGTGCAAGGTTCTCAAAAAGAGGGTAACAGTATTGAGGATTGGTTTGTCAAGCTGTTTGACCTTTGTATGGCCCTAGTGAGTTCAGTGCCTCAGGACTGGCAAAATGCATGAACAATGCTGTTGCATAGGGGTAGGGGTGGGGGGACAAAAATGAATGGTAAAACTACAGAGGTATAAGACTAGAGTATACCTGGTCAAGTGTATGAGATAATGGTGATTCAGAGGGTGGTGCTGACAGGGATGAGCACTTTGGCCTCAAATGGCGAAGGATGTATGAGAAAGTCACGGAAAATGAGAGAAATTTGAATATGGCATTTATGGAACTGGAGACAACACATGATAAGGCTCATACAGATGCCCCATGGAAAGTTTATAAATATTTGGTGTGGGAGGAAACATACTAAAAGCAGTGATTAGTTTTCATTGGAAGAATAAGGTGCATGTGCAAGTAAGAAGGGAGGAGGGGGAGTGGTAATGATAGGTTTACATCAAGGGTGTGATGACACCATGGCTTTCTTTTTTTCTTATTCACAGACAGGGTGGTAGAGGGTGTAAGTAAGGTCTTGGAGTGTGGGGTGAATCTACAGTATGCTGGGGGTGAAGGAGCTTGGGGGTGAGTCAACTGCTGTTTGTAGAAAACATGGCTCTGGTGGAAGAATCCAAAAGCAGATGCAAGCATTTGGGAGTGGGTGTTAAAAGAAGAGGTTAAGAGGTATAATGAACACAAGTCAGGCATTGATGCACAGCTGGGAGTCAAAGTAGGATGATTTGAGTGTAAATCTGAATGGGTAGGACCTGAAGTGAGTGGAATTATTTAGATACAGTAACTGGGTGTGGACATGGAAATGAATGGAACCATGGGTGCAGAAGGGTTCATAATTTGGAAGAAGAGGTAAAGGTCTTGGAGGCATTAAGTACAGTAGCCTTGACAATGATGAATGATGTGTCTTGAGAATTAAAAGCAAAGGAGAAGGGTAGATGTGTTGGAAATGAAATGCCTAAGGATGATGCATGGCATGCAACAGTGTACTGAAATGGTTTGGGCAGTTCAAGATGATGATTCACGAAAGACTGACGAAAAAATGTAGATTGAACGAAGAAAAAGAGGAAGACCAGGATGAAGAAGGAAGCTATGGGGTACTGGAGCTAGAGCATTCAGGAAGGCAAAAGGCATGCAAAAGGTAGAAAAAATGGCTAGATGGAGAGCATGGCACCTGTTCATGCAGGAGAGTGGGGAGGGGATTATGGAGTAGTCTGTGGGGATTGGCTGTGGATAGTGGGCTCTGGCATTAGTGCATTATACATGACATCTAGAGAATGGAGATGAGCAAGTGAGGTCATCATTTGTTTGATCTAATTGATAAATTGCCAAATTGGGAAAGGCAACTCTAATCTGTGTCTCACCTGCCTGGTCTTCCACCCTCTCAAAAACAAATATAACAAAACTGCAAAGCACACACAATAATGCACTAATAACCATCACTGGCTGTCTAGCGACCACAAACTCTCAATACTTGCTCAATAAAACAAAGATCCTCCTAATACAATCCTACCTCAATAAACTCAGCACTCAATTCGATGCAACAGCATCTACACAAACCACTCCATAACTATCAACCCCCGTTAAAAATTATAAACTTACCACTGCCTCACACTTCTCTCAAAAAACATACAAAGACACTGAAGAGGCATTTCTCAAAATCTATCACAAATCTTCCACATCCCTAAACAGAAAAGTCATGAAAAATCTACACAAAATCCATCCAATAAATATAACTGCCCAACCACCCTTCACTTCCACTCATACTATCAATGTAAATAAAACATCCTCTCCTGCTCTGACCCTAATAACAAATCAAACTTTCACATAAAAGAATTTGGCCCATTTGCAATCTAAGCACTTACAAAAATCTTCAACCACTCTTGGCTACACAACAAAATCTCAAACAACTGGAAATACCACTCCTAAAACCCCCCACACCAACTAACTCCTCTCACTACTGTCCTACATCTCTGCTATCCCGAGTATCCATACTCTGTGATAAATTAATCCACAACAGAAGCAGATCATCCTACTCAACATGGCTTCAGACCCAACCATTCTACCATATCCATCTCATAGCATATCCTAGATGGCTTCAGACAACCACATACCCCTTCCCACACTATACTAGCAGGAACAGAAATTAACAAAGCATTTGGCACAGTCCTCAGAAACATCCTCTCAGAAAAGATACTTGATATCACTCTCCAAACAATGACAAAATGTGGATGGCCAACTTCATAGCTGGCTGCTGTGTAAGGGTCACACACAATGGTTTCACCTCAAAAACATCTAAACTCTATAATGGAGTCTCCAAGGAGCAGTTCCTTCTCTAATCCTCATGAAGCTCTACCTGCATGACTGCACATTGTCTCTAACAAACCACAACATTGTCCTTTTGTAAGCAGACAACCTCACAATTACATCATAAAACCATGACACCACAATAGCAGCACAAATATACAGCACTTCATTACACAATTGGAACAGCTGCTGACCCTGAAAAGAATATATGCATCTCAACAAGTGTTTATAATCAGGCTCATAATCCCCAACAGACATGGATCACACTCTTTAGTCACACTGAATGGACAATCACTCCCACCTAAAAAAAGACATAAACCATTCTAAGCACCATGTATGACACACATATGCCACTCACTCCCCACACCAATAAAAGCAACACAAGAACAACACATTAACTAAATGCCCTCAGAACACTAACAGGCATGAGATATAAACAAGAAAAAGAATCCTTTAGCATCCTTTACAAACAATTCATCTGCTCCACTCTAAACAATGCCACACCTGCCTGAATCTTTCATCCTCTCAAAACCAGATATAAAAAAGCTGCAAACCACACAAAACAGTGCACTCAAAAAACAAAATCACTAAACACCTGGCAACTAGAAGCATTTAACACCTACACAGTGAAACAAAGATCCTCACAGCAAATCCCATCTCAACATGCTTCCATGTCCACTCCCAGGTATCTAAAACATTTCATTTCCTCCAATATTCCTCCAATTAGACTTACATCCCAGATAACCTGTCCTTCAACCCTTTTAAACCTAATAACATTGGTTTTATTCACGTTTACCCTTAACTACCCTCTTTCGTACACTCTTCTAAACTTAGTTATCAGCTTCTCCAGTTTCTCACTTGAATCTGCCACCAATGCTGCATCATCAGCAAACAACTGACTCACTTCCCAGGCCCTCTTATCCCCTATGGATTGCATACTTGCCCCTCTCTCAAAACTCTTGCATTTACCTCCCTCACCACCCCATCCATTAAAAAATCAAAACAGCCCTAAAGACATCAAACACCCCTGCTGCATACCAACCTTCACTTGGAACCATATATTTGCCATTCTTCCAACATGTATACATGCCTTAGACCCTTGATAAAAAAAATTTCAGGGCTTCTAGCAGCTTTTCTACCACACCATATATTCTCAACACTTTCCACACTGCATCTCTATCAACAATATCATATGCTTTCTCCAGATTCATAAATGCTACTTACAAATCCCTAAATATTTCTCACACAAATTCTTTAATGCAAACACCTGATCTACATATCCTCTAACACTTCTAAAACCACCCTCCCCCCCCCCCCATCTGATGCTCTGTACATGCCTTCACCCTCTCAATAATTACTCTACCATACAACTTACCAGGTAAACTCAACAAACTTAGACTTCTGCAGTCTGAACACACCTTCATCCTCCTTGCCTCTATAAAGTAGCACTATACAAGCATTCTGCCAATCCTCAGGCACCTCACCATGGTCCATACATACACTAAAAATCCTAAGTAACTAATCAACAAGACAATCATCCCAGCTTTGTGGGACCTGGTCATGTATAGGGAGATGAGGTTTCATTACATTACACATGACAGCTAGAAAATGGATGTGAGCAAATGCAGCCTTTCTTCATCTGTTCTTGGAACAACAGTACCTCACAAACATGAGAAATGGCAATCAAGTATGGAAAAAGATCAGAAAATAACTTATTTAATGAATATGAATACTTTGATGACAACATATAAAGACCCTAAAGAGAAAACAAGAAGACAAATGTAATAGATGTGGGTGTCATCATAAAATGAGGAACTGGAATTCTGAGATACTACGAAGATAGCACTCTCCAGCCAAGTACTGAGTGGCATGATTTTGACAACCTGCACTACAAAGGATAGAAAACTGTTCATGAGAATGTTTAATGTACATATAAGAGGAAAAACAGAATACTGCTGTGCTGTCTAGTCACCAATAAAACAACAATAAACAAATCAAAGAGCATTCAGAAGCACTTCACAAGCAAAATTGAGGGGATGGAGTGTATGAACTATACCAACAAAGGCTCAAAGAAATGAAACTACATAACCTTAACAGAATAAGAACAAGATAACTGGTGATTTATGCATGACAAGAAATTGAAGGTATAAAAGAAAACCTGTAGACACTGAAATAATCTTAACAAGAAATCTACAAGAATACCATGAAACAAATCAAAAATAATTCACACAAAAAATATATGAAAGCCCAGTCAGGAAGCTAAAAAGACTCCTCATTTACTACTAGGAGATACGAGAAACATATATGAAACAACTGTAGAAACATTAAAAAATAACTGAGATAAGGTTAAAATTTATCCCAGATAAACCAAGAACACATAATTATATAATGTAGGTGGCAGAAGAGAGGAACAGCACTGCAGAGGCTCCCTAAATTACAAGACAGCATCTAAATACCAAAATTTCTGCAGTCTCTTATAACTCAAATACAATACTTTTTTGGAGACAGAACAATTGTGGTTAGTAACGGAAACACTAACGGTAGGCAGCCTCTTCACCAAGGAACGCTTCTTACATAAGCTGATGCTATTGCAGTGGTTCCGTGCACATCTCTGCCACACTCCTTCAGAACTTTCAGTGAATTTTTATGCAAATATTGCCTGTATTTCTAACTCATTATGACTGGTGTAGAGGACCTCCTTGCAAACATAAACTGATTGATTTAGAGTTGAAAATGAAAATCATAAAAAACACAAATGCTGGCAGACACTCTTTTCCATCTCATGTGAGCTTGAGCTGATTAACTCAACAGGGAACACAACTTTGAAGGACAGTGAGTGCACTACAAAACATGTAAAAGGTTTGGCACCTTTTAAATCAACTCTCATAACCAAAGAGCAAGCTGTTACTTTCTATGAAATGGAGAAATTACTAACGTTGTAAATGAAAGATCAGATTCCAAATCATGTACCACCAAGTCTCACGGTGATTCAAGAAAAGGCTGGAAGTCTCTTCAAAGACAATAAAGGAAAGTTTCATAAATTATGCCAATCATGGATGGTTCAGTAGATATAAAGCTCACGCTCACTTTCATAACATTAAAGTTAGTGATGAATCTGAGCATTATTAGGATTCAAGCATAGGCTGGAAGTCTCTTTGAAGATGTTAAAGGAAATATGGCAATTTGTGGCTAGTCATGGATGGTGCAATAGATATAAGGCTCGTGCTAATTTTCATAATACTAAAGTTAGTGAAGGGTCTGAGGAACAGTAGGATTAAGGTAAATTAATCTTTTTGAGAATAATGATTTCTTTCTCACGTTTCTTTTTTGCAGTTAATAACTATTCACAATGGTGTTTCAAGTGTGTTGGTGTTGTAGCCTGGAGTTTCGGGTGTTGTAAGTGCTGTAAGTGTGGTGGACAAGTGTAGTACAGCATGTGGTATACAACAGTTATAAAAAAACAGGTGCCTGCAGAATCCCTGTACCAGAGAAAATGAACTAGTAACCAGGGGAGGAGGGAATAACTATTCCGAATGATGGGATTTTGGGTGAAATTATATGCTTTTCAACTTGTAGGAATTTCAACTTACCTATCATCATTAGGAATGTAAATCTTCCATAAGTTGGGACCTTCTGTATTCATCACATAAGATATGCAGTGAGCACTAAATGCTAGTCCTGCCATCATGACAATATTTTTGTCATAAGTACTCATAGGTAGGCAAATTCCCCTCTCTCTCTCTCTCTCTCTCTCTCTCTCTCTCTCTCTCTCTCTCTCTCTCTCTCTCTCATCATAATTGAAAAACTAGATTTCAGAGAGCAAACTGAGAACTTTCTCTACATGAGACAAACCTATCAGTGAAAATTTTTAATGATTATATAGGAAGCAAAGTTAAATACTATGTTGTATGTTCATCAAAGAAACAATCAGAAATAAACTTATCAGAGAGAATTCAGAAGAACCTCCATAATCAAAGGGATGAAACATATAGACCTTCACAAAAGGCTGAAAGAACTGCAACTATATAGATTAGAAAGAAGAGAAAGATATATGATAATCTATGCATCACAACAAATCAAAGGTATAAAAGAAAATATGTTAAACCCTTAGAGTCTCTCTAAAGGGAAAATACAGAGTTGTTAAGTCTATCTATCTATATCTCTGATCCCATTCCCTCTAGGAACTCCCATCAAGGGGGCGGCCACAGCAAAAGTCTCCACTTATCTCTGTCTGTACATGCCTCCCTGGCTTGCACCATTCCACACATTCTTCCCCCATTTCTCTCCCTCTACTGATCTTCCACTCTATTTCAAGAATACCATAAAGCATACCAAAAATAAATCAGACAGAAAGATATGAAAGCCCAGCCAGGAAGCCCCAGAAGAACCGAGGATCGATAATTATGAAATGGTAGTGGCAGTTGAGATCAGACTAACATATCAAGCACTTCAGACTAACCCTGCCATTCTGGCTAAATCTTGTCACAGGTACTTGTAAGCAGATATTCTCTCTCTCCTGTAACCTGGACAAAACCTGGTTACTGGTAGGTCTTCACATTGTCTGGGTTATGGAGGAGCTGTCTTTCAGTGTGTCCAGGTTAAGAGGACACATTTATACATCTAGAAATTTTGATGACTTAACTTGATTTACTGAGTTACAATTCTTTTCACCTATTCTGCATCTAAGTCTCATGAACATGAAAAGCTTTTTGAGGAGTATATCTGAACGCCATATTCAAATGCTATTATAATTCATAAGGATCTTGAAGACACTTTAAATTTTACAGTATTTCCATCCTCTTTAAATCTATACATTTTGTGAAGGATAACCTCATGTCTCTAGCATGGGGCAGGTCATGGTGGTCATTTGCAATCTTACCATCAAATAGGAAATCTATGATACAGATCAAAGGAAATGGCTGTCAGAATGAGCTCATATATATTACAAAACTAGGAGAGCATTCTTAGTTATTGTTTCAAAAATGAAATGACTCTAACATATCAAAGGGCTGCTATGCAACAAGCTCATGTACATAAGTTCATCAGTGATTTACTAGACTCAGCACAGATTCCAAAGAAATAGGAGGAAATAAATATCAGGGGCTTAACCAAAGTACATTTCATAATGAATCAAGACTTCCCAGAAATGTAACTTTCCTGGGTCATTTGGCATACCAACATATGGTGTCATCCTGATAGAAATGAGTTCGTGTGAACTAGCCTACAAACCTACATTAAAATGAAACTAATATTATTCTTACAAAGTAAAGTATTACCAAGTTACAACAGATTCACTGACCTTTGATGAAAGCGCTGTAGGATGTAGTACAACCTTGCCCAACTCCTTATCATCAAGAGAGAGCATGGAGGCTGATTCTGTGTATAGCTTAACTTTAACAGCAGGTAACGGGTGTGTTGTGGTGAAATCACCTTGTGTGTCCCACCTGAAGTAACAGTAAAAATGATTAAGGGTAATCTACACAAAGACACAGTTTAACAATAAAACTGATAAATATGGTTTATGTACATATATATGTATATGAGTGGATGGGCCATTCTTCAACTGTTTCCTGGCACTATCTTGCTGATGCAGGAAACAACGATTATGTATAATGAAAAAAAAACTATGAGTGAATAACATGAAAAAGCACCCATCATGAAATTTGGGTAGGCTACAAATACAATCATATACTTTGCAAACAGTAACCTTCTTGAAACTCTCCATACCCTCTAAATACCTATAACTCTATATCAATGATATTGATCCAATACAGATTTAAGAAAAATGCCCTTCTCTCATCCACACAACATTAGACCCAATCACTCCAGTACTACAGTGCAAGCAGACCTCATATAACATATCCTGTATGGCTTTCATCAGCCACAGTTCCCCCCTACCACATAACTAGTGGTAATAGATACCAACAATGCATTTGCATTGTTCCCTTACACATCCTAACATAAAGGATACTTGATATCACCCTCAAAGGAAATAACATAATGTGGTTCACCAAATTCATATCTGGCTGACAAGCGAGAGTCGTTCACAAAGGCTTAACGTCCAAAACTTAATTGGCCTCCCATCACCTACCACAAGCCCCACTAAAGTTTTCTCATATGTATAAGATTTCATAATCACATCAAGATGGCCTAACACTCTGCAAGCAACATCAAACTGTATCATCATATCACAAAATCAGAACAAAGTCCCACTAAAAACAGAATGCTTACATTCTCATAGAAATCTGCCATTACATTCTTAAGCCCAGACAAACACAAATCCGAACTGCATCCTCCCAAAACCCTGAAGGTCAACAACTTCCACTCAACAGAATTCCATTCTACTAGGTATCATATATGATACACACATGACACTTACTTCCTATGACAAAAAAATTACAATAAAGGCCATAAACAAACTAAACACTTGCTGGTACCTGTTTTGGACAAGCATTTCATCTGCTGCACCCTAAATTACACTTCACCTGCCTGGTCATCCACCCCATCAAAAGCAAGTATAACAAGACTGGAAACTACAATAAACAAAGTCCTTAGATCAATGATTGTCTGCCAAGCAACAACAATTACTTAACACCTGCATAATGAAAGAAAAATACTTTCAATACAAACTCACTTCAATGCCTAGCAACCACTTATTTGAAACTGCACTAGACCTCTCCCACTTGAACTGCACCATAACCAACCATCGACCTCCAAGTATATGCAAAAGATTTAGATGTACTTCATACTTTACCAACCTATATTCACAGATCCTCCCTCCTCCAACAAACATGAAACTGACAAATCATACACTCACAGCAATAAATTGACAAGCCCTAAACAACCACCCTGCCAACACAGTCTTAAATCTTACACTACCAAACATACACCCATATGAAACTATATTTCTCAGGAATGTAGAAGCAACACTTCCTTAAACACTAATCATCTCCAAAATACTAAAAAAATCCAGAGTACTAGATGAGAACAATAGGCCTTTTTTTTGATAGAGATAATCTATTCAGCAAATCACGGTCGAGCTAATAAAGGAACTAGGAGAATAAGGGAGGGTGAGGTGGTAGCTGTGGGAGGTGGGTCAGTGCAGGGAAAATCTGGGTGTGAAAGGGATCTGGGGAAAAGTCATCCAGTTTGACCACTATAAGGGTAGCGGTAAAGGATGGATAGGAGCTTGGCAGTAGGGATCCTCAGGGATTAGCAGTAACCTCACAGGCAGAGGAACTAACAAACAAAGATCAAGAAGGGACAACTCAAGCAGTATAAGCAGCGGGTTAGCACAGCTACAGGTCAACTTTCAAGTAACTTTTAGGATCAAGACTGGTAGGCTTCAGTGTGGGGAGGGTCAGAGCAGAGTGGCAAATCCAAAACAGATAAAGAGCCATCTCTCCTCCGCAGACATTGAGTCCATAAAACAACTCCAAGGAAAATATGTTTATATACAGAGCATCATTACAAAATTTGATGAACCTATATCCTATGCACTTACTGAAACACCAAACATTATTGTAATCTCAGATACGTTGGAAAACTCTGAGAATAAACACTTAATCAATGAATTACCAATATCTGTATACAAACTATTAATGAAAGATTGCTTATACAGGGTAGGTGGTGGAGTTTTGATCTACACTGATAACAATCTAAGTGCTATTAAGATAAACAAAGCAGACACACACTTACAACTTTCTTTACATTGACATCATTGACAAATTCAAAGCAAACTTTGTCTTGGCATTATTTACAGACCTCCTAAGCAAAAAGAAAATGACAATAAGATGCCATATAATGAAATCAAAACTCAAGTAAACAGTAAAGAGGTTATAATAGTAGGAGACCCAACAGAAACTGGAACATGTTAACAAGTGAATGAGAGGGAACGAGATGAACGGAAATGATTGAAGATGCTTTTCTAGAACAGTTAATTAAAAACCAACCAGAGGTAAAAAACATTCTTGATCTTGTTCTCATCAGTGACACAAACTTAATCAACCTCGCGAAGTAGGTAGCAGTTTGTCATAGAGCGATCACAGTTTGACTGGATTGGAGATAAATTTAGATTTTGAAAAAAATTACAACAAA
>JAUUDZ010462181.1:0-12162 GCA_032361705.1 Panulirus versicolor | reverse complement strand
TACCCTTGAGCTTCGTTTCACTCAGAGCCAAAACATCCAGGTTCCTTTCCTCAAACATACTACCTATCTCTCCTTTTCTCTCATCTTGGTTACATCCACACACATTTAGACACCCCTAGCTGAGCCTTCGAGGAGGATGAGCACTCCCCGCGTGACTCCTTCTGTTTCCCCTTTTAGAAAGTTTAAAATACATGGAGGGGTACCTTCCATAACAAATTTCTGCCAACCTTAGCATATGCTTTCTCCACATACAAATATGTCACTCTCTTTATCAAAGTATTTCTCATACACATTCTTCACAGCAAACACCCGTTACACACACTCTTCCTCTCCAGCAACCACATAGCTCCTTTCCAATCAGCAGCTTTATGCAAAAAAAAAACATCATCTCAATCACCACTATCATCAAAAAGGTTTTTATGAAAAAGCCTCTGAATTTTTCATCTTGATTCCCATATTTTGTAGATGTGTAAAAATCCTGGTGTAATCTAATGTGGGAGACAACCTCTCTCAAAATGTTTTCGTGGAAAGAAGTTTTAAGAAAATTTATATAAATAAACTGGTTTGGGCTGAAGTGAGCGTGCACTCCTACACAATATTTCAAAATGAAATTTCTGAGGAATGAGAATAATATTTCAGACATATTCATATGCATACATATAGAAACTAAACTTACAAAACCAAAAAAAATATTATACTGTTCCATATCACTCTGAAATACAATTTCTTATAGAAGATCCCCAGAAATGTTTAAGCATGGATTTTTCAGACTATAAATATCAATCTCTCTAGCTGGGTTTTCCAATTTCTAAAATGTTATTTGTAGGTAATATAAGTAAAATATACTATCTAAACCTTTAAAATTCATCAATTGTACTCACCCAAAATTCTTCCTTGTGTCTAGCTAGGATACTTGTAATGTGTACTATTTCTAGATTTTGGCAATTATACAGAAGATGAAATAATTGAGATTAGAAGTTTGATGGATCATTATAAGGGCTGAAATCATAGAAACAACAGATAAAAGCATGGAGCACTGCCTCCTCTAATACAAATTTCAGAAAATCAAGCTCTAATTTGGTGTAAATATCAATTATGTAGACATTTGGATTTTGGATTTGGACTACAGCTGTCTTTTCTTTCTACCTCACCCACATGTGGACTACTGGCATTCTATCCACAAACATACAAGCTCTCCTTGCCATACACAACACTTGAAAACACCAAACTCACACAGCTCATTCTTCATAACTCTTGATTTTACTGTGGATGAGCACTACGTGCTAGCTTTGACAAAATGGTAGGAGCAGAATATAGAAGTACTAGATACGAACATTTAGGAAGGAGAATTAGGTAGAAACATTAGGTAGAAGTAGTAGGTATGAGCATTAGGTAGAAGTAGTCAGTGAGAACATTAGGTAGAAGCCTCTGCAAACACTGCACTAGAGGGCAAGTTGCCCTCTGCCGGTGACCTGTTATGGGTGAGGCACTAAAGTCTAAGAGTTGGCACTGGAGTTCTCTAGTTATGAAGACTGTTGCCTTGGCCACCCCTTGAAGGAGCTCCAGTTGGAACAGGCATCAGAGATATAGATAGATAGATAAACAGATAGATAGATAGATAGATAGACTACAGATATTCAGACCATAAATATTCTTCTGCCTACATGTACCAATAAAAATCCTCAAAATATTTATTATACTGATTTACAACTGCTCCAGAAATGATATTATAGTACTGCAAATCATTGCTACTTGAGCCTATTATTGAATAAATATTGCTAACTGCATCACTGTACCTGTAAAATTCGTCCACCATAACTCGCAGGTCTCGTCCATACTTGATTTCAGTTTCCATAATCTCTGTCAAAATTTCCTTTCTTTCCTGACGACGCCGAGAACAACGGTGACATACCAGTGGTGCATACACCACTCCACTGTAAAGAACTCATAGTTAGTACCTTATCTCTGTAAACTGTGCCAGTTATACAAAATCACATGAAATTCAATAGCTACATTTTCAGGCATTGAGATATGCACAAATACACTCACACAATACAGAAAGCAAGGAAAGCTTCCATCTGGCAGGGGATATTCAATGAACTGCCAAAGCTTTTCAGCAAGTGCATGAGCTTTAATTATGCCCTATGAGGCAAAATATATTCATGTTTTGTTTCCAACAAAAACTTCAGTCACAAAAGAAGTCATCTCTGAGGCCAAACTTACTTGGAAATGGAGAAAGAAAAAGAGAACAGTCTAAGAGATTTTGTATAAGAGGGAATCTTGTCCCTTAACCATTTTACTGGAGCACTCCCAATACTCAAGGTACACTCTGGGTGCAGAGTATTCTCAAATATTAAAAAAAAGGTACCTCCATAAGTTTGTCATTAGGAGTAACTAATCATAATTTTCTAAATAAAATGATAAACTCATCAAGGTTAAACAGTGTTTACATCTACTAGGAGCCCTTCAACTTACATTGTTTAACTGCCAGTCTTAAATATCATTGTACTCAAGGTGTACTCTAAGGCATGCACAGTAAATCATGTGGAATTTCTGGAAGTGTATTTGTCAAAAACAAACAAGATTACTAAGGGTTTTTATCACCAATATCCACTATCTAGTAAGAACATCACAGCTTCACAAATTATCACATGTTGTAAGGGTGGAAATTTTGGGCAGCCCTTCTTCACATTAGTGCATGGAAAAAAAATTTTGGCAGTTGCATCAGGTAAAAATGATTGCAATACCATATAAAGCAGTTATAAAGGTACACATTTTCCTTGTGGCGGAGGTAAAAGATACAAGAAATATGAACTTCTATGCCCCAGGCTAGTGAACAGAAAACAATTAGTGAACCATGCATGCCCCAGCTGCAGTGAAGTTATCGACAGGAGCAGGTTGTAGTTGATTACACTGTAATGAGTAGGTAAAATAATTGAAAGATTAGTAATGCAAGTTAAGAAACAGACATCATGATGGTCCATCTTCAAGCTGATAGCAGCCATACAAAGAGATCTTGGCAGAGACCCACAAGCAACCAGTTCTTGAAAACAAACACCAAAGCAACATCCATACAAAAGGCAAAAAACAATGTAGGATAGGGCAGCAAGTTTTGAAGCCAGACTGGTTGATAGGTCGATTACTAAAACCCCAACCCTGTTACTTTAGCAGAGCAAGTGCCTCCCAAGATGTGACAGCAGAATTCCATACAAAGTCGAGTCAGGCCTTTGTATAACTGGAGCAAGGGCTGGTAATCATACAAAGCTTCTAGTTTTTCACTGTCAGACAGCTTTTATGTAATTTGAAGTTTCTACAATGATAACTGTTATAATGCGACCAAATATTTTTACTTCCCTGAATGTTAAAACTGCTGATGCCTGAAAGATAGGAAGACAATGAAGAGTTTTAGAACAGGAAATAAAGAGACAATTGATTTGAAAAAATCACAGTTTGATAGATTTATCTTCCCTTCGAGAAACCCTACTCATAAAGAAGTACTTGAGATAAGCCACAAACTAAGAAAAAGAAGGTGAAGCAAACAGTGGTGGAAGTCTATTGTTGTACACTGTGATGCAACAAAATGTCATGGCAGATTCACATTAACTCAAGGGCAAGTGCACTTAAGGGGTTAATAATCTTCTCTTAGGTTTTGGAATTTACTGCTGGACCAATGAAAATAAAGAGTAATTTCACTGGGGTAAATTTACCTTCTTAGAATAAAAACAAATGCCATAAATAGTTCATTTTTTGTTAGGCATCAAATGCAGCATTCTCAAGCTGCCAAATGTCACTATCCAAATTACAATTATGATCAAGCAGTGACTAGCTATAAAAAACAAATACTTTTATTAATACTTTGTCTTGTATTTGGCTTTGAATGAAAATAAAAATCTGAAGAGAGATCTTGTCAGGAAAGATAGAGAGAGCACATCTCTCTAAATTGGGTCAAATTGTGCTCGTTAGGCCCCTCCCTGCAGGAACCCAAAATCTTGGGTAATCTATTTTGTGTATACCATGGCTATCCCCAGAACCATAGGGCTCCCTTATGCCTCTATATATGAATCATACGAACTGAGCTGAGAGAGCTCCTAAGCTCTCTACTGATCATTAGTGTAGAAATAATTACGTTCTTTTTACTTCATGTTCTAAGCTCCTTTTTCCTCATATTTTCTTCAGTCACCAGTTTTCTTCATCCAAGTGATATGTACTAAATCCTCTTGGAAATAAGTCAACTGATGTACTATCCCTTTAAATAATTTTCTAACCTTATGGAAATTAGATATCCTATTTTGAAAAGGAACCTTATCCCCTATACACACAGCTGGCCATCATCCTCCTGGTTAACATGGCTTTTCCTGTTTACAGTTGTAATTATTTTGCATGGCATCTTTTTATTCATTTTCTAGTTTTGTGCTTCACTGTTTTTCCATTAATAATTACACTTAACACTGAAGTCTCAGCCACCCTAAGGTCAGGCATTTCCTTGCAGCAATTCCAACATCTTTAAATACCTTTCATGCATCTAAAACATCTTAAGGTAATCAGAGGGCAATGGGACATGTACCACTAGTCCTCCTCTCTCTCGCCCCATCATGAACTACCATGTGAACATAAGTCCACATCAAGCCTGTCAATGGATTGAACCAGGGCATGTGAAGCATCTGAGATAAACCATGGAAATGTCTGTGGGACCTGGACATGGATAGAGAGCTTTGGTGTCACTGCATTACGCATGACATCTAGAGACTGTTTGTGAATGAATGTGCCCTTTTTTGTCTGTTTTTCTGGCGCTACCTTGCTGAAGCAGGGGATAGCAATGCTGTTTTCCAGTGGGGCAGGGTAGCAACAGGAATGGATGAAGGCAAGCATATATGAATATGTAAATGTGTATGTATGTAATGTCTGCATATTTGTATGTATATATGTGTATATGTTGATACGTACTTGAATGTATATGTGCATATGTGGGCATTTATAGTTTATGTATATACATATATGCGTATATAAGTGGATGAGCCATTCTTCGTCTGTTTCCTGGTGCTACCTCACTGAGGTGGGAAACAGCAATTATGTATAATGAATATATAAAGGAATATCAAAAGTGCTCAATGAAAGGAGAAAAGATGAGATGAAAACAAATTTTGGAAATGAAAAACCTGTCTTTTAAAAAGTCCCAGGTCATAGTTCTTGGGAAGATATGAGGGGATAGAGAGTTCCAAAACTTCAAGGTGCAGGAAAAGAAACAGTTATCAAAGTGTCCTGCCCTTGAGTTGCCAACATCCACATAGTAGTTGTGTGATGCAGTAGCTTGCCAAGTATTGCATAGTCTACCTAATGGGGGAGACTACAGCCTGTACAACAGAAAACAGGAAGAGATGGGGTCTAGCAAGTGTAGAACTCTCTCTCTTTATGCTAAAAAAAGGAGTTCTTACATCCCCACACATACATAATCAGATTCACAGCCTAGTCAGATACCTGACAGAACAATACATAAGCTAAAAATATCAAAATCAATATCCTGTTAAACATTTCCAGTGAGACATATACAGAAAAAATTCTAATCCTAAATCATGAATGTTTTAGACATAGTGACAGAATACATCTATCTACCTGCCAATCTATTATCTGTAGCCCAATTACCATTAAAGCAAAACTTATCAAATCCATACAAGAAGCATTAAAAGGGAATTAATCTTGCAAATCTGGGATCCTTAAGTCTAAATTCACAAGCTGGCAATAGGGCAGGGACAAGACATATCACTAATTAAATCTAACATAAAACAAACAATATCAGGATTGTAACAAATCTATAAACAACCTCCAACTTCGAACCTGTTAGTAATATGAGTGTCTACAGGGGCATCGCAGTCATCACAAAGGGGAATGTCACCCTCTCTAGTGGCTATAGCTCCACCCGCACTTCGCTGTCCACGACGAACTGCAACTGAAGGTTTGCTGGTCTCAGACCCTACTCCAGAGTCTGTCCTCTCCACCTCCCCTGCTGCAAGCCGCTCCTGTTTATGACAATATTTCTATATTTCACAAAAAAATGTATTTCAAGTTTTTTGACATGAAATATTTCATCATCAGAACAGGAAAGAGTAACACAATGGGTCAGTGAATACAATAGGAAACATGGACGAAGTGACCTAAATCTTTCTTAAAGTTGTTCATTCATATCTGTATTGAAAAACATGGCATATGCTCTTTGGACTGGACTTATATACTGTATGTGAAATAAAGTAAATTGGCTGTATCCAGCTGGTTACATAGACAACACTTTGATTTAAGCAAACATCTTGTACAACAGTTGACTAAAATGAGCTAGCTGGACCAAGAATGCATATATGAGTGATTCTGTCCTGTGGTCTGAGCACACAAGGTTAAATTGTAATCATATTTGATACTTTCTCATGTTGATAACTTCACAGTTACAAAACCTTCTCACAATACTGCTCTTCGAAAAAACACAACCTTCTATGAATATTCTATTCAAAATGCACTCAGACAATAAAAGCTGTACCAGTATCTTTACTCAATAAAAAACTAAATTTGCTAGAGGACACTGGTATGACCGATGAGAGTGAAGAAGATTTGCAGAAGGTTGTTATAATGTGCATAAGCATACACAATTGATGATAAATATGAGTAAAAGTAATTAGAGGTGTTTGAAAGAAAACTCAGTAAAAGTATAGAGTCTGAAATGGGGGAGAAAGACCAGAAGAGGTGACAGAATTTTAGTATTTGGAATCTATCTTAAGCGAGTTTGGTGATATAGAATATAAGGGAGAGAACAGTACAGGACTGAAGAGCCATTGGGTCCCTTAATGGAACAATGAAGGGTAAAAGTGTAGGTATGGAAGTGAATAAATGGTTAAGGGACAGCACAGCCCTCCCAATCCTTACCCATGTAACCAAATCATGGACATGGGATGAGTCACAGGGATCAATTTAGGCTGTGAAAATTACTTACTTAAGAGAAGGATGTGGTGTGACTAGATAGAATGAAGAATGCAATAATGAGGGTGTGTAAGAGATTTGGTGTGGTAGGGTGTGGCAGGGAATGCAAAGGGAATGAACTGTGCATGGGTAGAGTAGGTGACATAAACTTCAAGGTGGTATGGGTATGAGGAAAGAATGCAAGATGGGGAGTTTACAAAGAGAGTGTATGATAATACAATCAAAGGGGTTAGTGTGAGAGTAAAACCACCTGTGACATAGAGAAATAGAATGGCAGAGTAATGGAGGGAGAGCAATGCAGAAAGAATGTGTGGAAATGTGTACGTAAGGGAGGTATGTAAGGACAGGGATAAGTGGAGACTCTTTTGCCATGGCCACCTCTCTAATGGAAGCTCCCAGAGGAAAACAGGCATGAGAGAGTATAGACAGATATATTGATGGCAGATGTGTGGGAGCAAAAAGTACGAGTGCATGGTTAAAGAATTAAATGGATAGCCTGGTAAGCAGTTCTGTTAAAGTTTGAAGGAGTTTAACCCTGAAGGTGTTTAAGCATCAAAAAAAGTTCCCATGTTTTACAACAAGGGACTCTACAAAGTGCAATGCTGGTATAAATGGTTGAAAATAATTGTAAAAGTTTATGTACTCCTAAAATATGCCTAAAGGGCCATTCTTTTCACCACCTTTCTGGGGACTAAAATTCCTGTCTAAATTCCTTAAGATAATAAATGAAATATTTAACGCTATTCTCACCTTATCTGACCTCAGCAGCCCACTGTTCTCTGAGGAATCTGAGTTTGAGCTCATGTTAGATGATCTGTTTCCTCTGTTCCTTGAGGTTAATGCAGTGAAGTGGTCCTCAGGTGGATCAACCCCTAATTGGTCTTCCTCTTCATCCTCTAGGTCCATCTCAGCTTCCAAAGGGACATCAACCATACCCTAGCAACAATCAGGCACTCCACTACTAACAACAACAAATGACTTCACTCTACACAAAAATTTACAAGATGACTCTGGTTAACACATCAATTTAGGCATTTGATTCTTAAAACAATAAGATATCTTTTTTTTCTAATGTGCAAAGATTACATTTCTGTTTCCTGTGTATGCAATATAAACTTGTAGATTTTATACATTTCATTCCAAATGACCTGTTTCAAAGCTTGTCTGTTACATAAGCATATGAAAGTACAGTATAAGATAAACTGCCCCTCTTAAAAGAAAAAGAAAATCTAAGTGTGCACCCAAATCAAATCTAGCTTGATGTTAATACACCAACTATCTATTTTTCAATAACAATCTATTCCCATTTACATGGAAGTGATTAAAAGCATACAGAAATGCAAATTTTGTGGAAATCACTTCTTCAGGCAAATGGAGATTGTTTTGGCTTCTTGGAATGTACACAGTGAGAGTTCGTAAGAGTTTTCTTAAACAAATTTCATGATTCTTAAAATGTCATGGTAAACTATTAAGTAATGTGGTAGGAAACTTTGAGCTATTACTGTGGCAGCTGTATGCTCTGTCTTTTCAAATACAGTAAGACTTCCGTTATCTGTAATTTGAGATGAAAATATTCAAACCAAGGTTTGTTTTCCAATTTCTGTTGGCAATCCACCAATATCCTACTAGAAATGGAAAAATACTTGTGCTAATGTGATTTTTCCTGTATTTGTGTTTGTTAATATGGCATCCAAACATCCAACAATATCTATACCTACCCAAAAACAAGCAGCTTTATGCAAGAGAGCCTCTCTGACCTTAAAAACGAAGCTAAAACTCTTACAATGCATTGATATTGGTGAGGGAATATAAGTGAATGGGCGTGCATACACCCTGGGTGAATCTATATTCTATAATATAAAGAAGAAAGCAGGAAATATTTGAAGTGCTGTGGTCCACTATAATATCTGCTAAGGTAACTGCAAGGGCTAGAAATCCACTTATGGAGAAAATCCTCTATCACACATTTAGAAAAAGATGAAACACAAAAGTAGCCTTAATAACTTTTAGCTCATGTCTAAAGCTTTGACAATTTATGAGTGTTTATGTAAAGGAGACAATGTACCATCTCAAGCAGGTAAAGGATGGTTGAATAAGTTTATTTGATGTCAAAAGCTACATAATGGGAAGGCAGTGGGAAAATCCGCCAGTGCTATACTCAATTTCTCTCTGCATGAAGTTTTCATAGATCATAACATCTGCATAAAGTGAGGGATGGGCAACTTCTAACTTAAATGATATATCAAAAATAAAACTTGAATAACTATCATTTTTGTCACCAAAAAGGGACACTTTCTCCAGTCATTTTGGATAACAGAAGTTTTACTGCACCTTACAAACAGTGCACTTTAGCAGCATCAAAATCAGCATTACAAAAGGCTCCATATTATCATCTAGTACAGTAAATGGTAAACTAATTCATCAAATGTAAGGAACTCTTTAAGGCAAGGAAAGTTATAAGCTTTAGGGGAAAAACAGCCTTCTACATGCATTTTACTACACTTCTGAGTCTTTATTCATTACTTATACAAGAGCATAAAACCATAATGACTAATACTTCTAAAACTTCATAAAAAAGCATATAAACAAATGTTGTTTGAAAGATCTGTCATTTACAGTCAAAACCGTGAAATAAGTTTCATAAATCCAGGAAAAAGAACTTATGATCTATGACAGGAAACCTTTGAGTTGGTGAATAGCAATCAGTTACCAGAGTCATCAAAAAAAAAGAATCAATAAAATGAAAGCATCATAATATATGCTAAGAAAATAAGTTTCCAATAGTGTCAAAACAGCCAAATAAAAAACGCACACTGCAGTTCATGTTATCAGTGCTGGCCTTCAACATGAACTGGGCTAGAGGGAGAACATCTAGTGAGGGGACCCCCAGCATTCATGCAACTATGCACCTTATAACCCATAAAATGCTTTCTATTACAAGTACAGTCAGCAATAAGAAGTACCAGTGGATCATCTGCATTAAGGAAATGGACTAATCTTAGTAGTACATATACTCATAGGAATTAAAAGCCCAAAAGTGAGAATTGGAAATTGAACTGAATATATAATATTTTTTGAGTTTTAGTGGAAGCAAACTTGAGAACAGAATTGAAAAGCAATCAAACTAATGAAAATGTGATATGAACATGTATTTATATTGTAAAAGAACAAAATAATGTGAGAACTGGAAATCTTTTAAAGCAAAGTGAATTTTATGGGATCTTTTGAAAGCAGATTCTTGTATCAAGACAAAATAATTCAATCTTTGTGAAATATTATGTACGGTTCAAAAAAAGCCAAAAATTCAAGATTTATCACCATCTCTCGGAACAAACTGCTTTTCTATCATCACAGGGGATGCACATACTCATCTGAGCAACATTTTTTTTGATTATCATCTTTTTTTTTTTTTTTGAGCGGGAGGGCTGGTTGCATGCAAAGTGCAGAGCCTAAAGCAATGCCTCACTTACCTTACCTAGGCCCAACACTGTATACCATGAAAAATATAATGTTGATGTTCCCCATGTGGCAGAAAGCAACAATAAATGATAAAAGGCAACCATAAAATTAATATAATATGTAAAGTACTTGAAATTATGAGCATAACAGGTTCTAAAAAAGATAAATGACTGCAAACAAATGCAAGCACAGAAGCATAAACACATGCAGATGGCAGAAATCAAATTTACCTGCAGCGTATCTTCATCATCGTCTACGGTATTGGCTACTCTTCGCCTAGCATCCTGGAGATATTCTAGTATTTCATTTTTGGATGCTCCTTCAAACATTGATTTTCCCGGAGAAGGTGACTTGTGAGGTGTATTGTTACGTGTGGGACTACCGTAATGAGTAAAAGTGGAGGTGCGAGATGGAGAGTGTGAGAGTAACTCCTCATAAATGTGATCAGTGATCTGCTCATAAGGGTTTTCTTCTCCAACCAGGCTATTTAGGAAAGAACTCCGACGTACTCGTCCCCCTGGAATTCGTATGCCACTCTTTATTGCACTGTCATTAGCTTCAGGACTCAGAGAACGGTTTCTGTTCCGTCTCTGAGGAGCTACAGGAGGGGTAGAAGCTGATGAAGTACTGGCAGATACCCCTGTTGTAAAGGCATCCTTGATGGATGGTCGGGCATGGGCAGCACCCCGCCCACGTATTGTCGCAGTACGAGTCTCCTCATCAGCACCAAACACAGGAAAACATCCTGGTGATGGTAACACTTCCCGAAGGCATTCTGTTGAGCGTGATGTCTCAGAGGAGGATGCAGGAAGAGTCAGAGAGGGACTGATGTTCAGTGGTGGGTTAAGACAACCAGATTTGGCCTTGAAGCTGTGAAAGGTTGGACTTTGGGGTAAGGGTGTATCTTGAGAAGTATGATTAATGGCAGCCATCTGGTCTGTTTCTTCCAAGGCAGGTGGAGGTGATGTCGGTAATGGAGGTGGAGGAGGTGATGGTGGTGGTGAATCTGGGGGTGGACTAAGTGGTAATGCAGGAGGAGATGGTAGCGGTCGCTGAGGTGGTGACATTTTGGGTGGGGCTACACTTGAGGGAGGTCTTGTTGTGGGAGGGGGTGGCGGTGGAACATTTGGCCTAGTAGGACTGAGAGCACGATTTCTGGGTGGTGGAGGAGCTTGTCGGGTGGGTGTACTGGGAAAAAGGGAAGAGTTATTGAAGCCTGTGGGAGGTGGTAGCCTGGTAGAAATGTTAAATGCATCTTGGGTGTCTGGTGTGCTCTCATCTGAGGTCTGACGGTCATACAGACTTCGATGGAGACTCAATCCTTCCTGATCACAAGCTGTAACACGGAATACATGTTACACAGCAAGGTTAAAAGATATTTAAACATGGTAATTCTATAATTAAGTTTTACTTTTATAAGGGAGCTTGTAATTAAATACTAACACTTCTCATCAAAAGAAATTATTTTAATGATTACAGAATGATATTGGTAGAGGTAATATTGATGGTAAATTGATAGCGGTATTCATAACCTTATTCATAATGCATTTATACAAATAAATGTGTTATCAGTGAAACCATAACTAAATTAAACACAATAATCATTAGACGCAAACATTAAATACAATCAAAATTGATAAAAAAAAAAAGTGTGACAATGAGCATGAACAAGAAATTTCAATCAACAAATTTATGAGTAGTAAATCTATGTACAAAAGTAAATAATAACAATCTCAACAAAAT
>JAUUDZ010462171.1:0-12162 GCA_032361705.1 Panulirus versicolor | reverse complement strand
GTGGAAGATGAAATCCAGCAAGGCAGCAGGATTGGATGGTATTGGAGTTGAATTTATTAAGAAAGGGGGTGACTGTGTTGTTGATTGGTTGGTGAAGATTTTCACTATGGATCATGGTGAGGTTCCTGATGATTGGCGGAATGCATGCTTAGTGCCATTATATAAAGGCAAGGGGGTAAGAAAAGTGTTCAGACTCTGGAGGTATGAGTATTTATGGGAGTGTATTGATTGAGAGGGTGAAGCCATGTTTAGAACATCAGACTGTGGAGGAGCAGTGTGGTTCAGAAGTTGTAGATTTGTGGTTCAGGTGTTTGCTCAAGAAAGTGCGAGAAACGCTTAGAAAAACAGATGGATTTGTATGTGGCATTTACAGATCTGGAGAAAGCACAGGGTTGATAGAGATGCTTTGTTGAAGGTGTTAAGAATAAATGGTGTGGGAGGAAAGCTGCTCAAAGCAGTAAGAAGTTTGTATCAAGGGTGTAAGGCATGTGTACAAACAGGAAAGAGGAGAGTGAATTGCTCCAATTGAAGGTTGGTTGCTGGGTTGATTGTGGATCAACTGCCACAACCAGGATTTGAACCTATGTGCTCAACCCTGGGCAGTGTCATGGTCAGGAATACTAATCACCATTTTACTATGGGATGTATTAATTATTGGAAATTTCGTTTTTTATGTTTAGATAAACAATGGAGGTATCAGTCTCTCAATACAGTTTCTTTTTATAAAGTTTTCTAGTACTGGCAGTATATTGGAAATCCTTATTTCTAAAATCCATAAACTTTTGAATTCTGTGATTCAGCACATTTTAAATTACCGTCAACTTGGAATATGCTTCATGTAAGTAACCTTAATGATTATTTATTAAATTTTTTGTATGGTACATATTAACGTTTATACTGAACACAAAGCATTAAGAAACTGAATTAGGTATGCAAAATACTCCTAAGGCTATGATATGATCAGACCACAGTCAGTGGCCCATAGATATTACAATATTTCAGAAAATTAATAAAAATTCAAGAATTGCACATTGCGTGATCTCAAGGATTACAGATTTTTAGTATTCTACATATATTAGTGTAATGTTTAAGATAAAAGTTCTTTCTTCTGAGATTTTTTTTTTATCTTCCCAAAGGTGTCAAGAGCACTCTTACAGTAACTGCACAGAAGATGCTTGAGTTATGCATTGACCGTTTTGCTGAGAAGGAGGAACGACTTATGAGGTTGGAGAAGGCCATTAATCCCCTACTAGATGATGATGACCAGGTCTGGAATATTTGTTATTTTTACTTTAATGATGAATCTTGGGAAGTAGACTGGGTGGCTCATTTAAGATTTTTCCCAAACACTTTATCTTGTAATCATGGCGAATATGTATGAGAAAATTCTTTTTCCTCTCTCCTCAGGGTTAGAAAAATTAATTGATAAAAAATCATGAATAGTTTATTGAATTTAGGCAGTCACTTTTTTTGAAAACACAGCTGAGAAATTACAGACCTGGGCAGGGGAGGGGGATTATGATAGTGACTAGGTAATCACAAAAGAGCTTAAAGTCAAGGTGGGGCAGGATACTTCCACACTTTGGATAGACACATGAGTGATGTATATCTACATTGTACAGGAAGTTGCATTTAGTGATGATTAGTAGAACATTGTGATGAAAAGTTACATATTGGTTTAGTTGCAATAATAGTATGGTAACAAATTATGTATTTAATGGTGGACAATAGCTGATGAATAGTTTCATGATGGTTGAATTACAGTAATGTAGTAATTGACTTACACATAATTGAGAGATAACTGAGGTACTTGCTTGCTTTGCTGTGCACCTATTCATGGATTGTTTTTAAAATTTACAACAGTAGGTATGGGGCTCTTCTTTTAGCCGTCTGTATTAGCATTGGTTGGTACAAAGTGATTGTGGTGATGGATGTTGGTTAGTGGAGGGTGGGAGGAGGTCTCGGTGACAAGGGTAACATTGTGAAGACCGGGCTGGTACTCATATCTGTCTGTGTCACGATGTTTACAGTGGGTGACCACAGTGAGAAGATTTACACTGAGATGCTGGTTCACTAGTTCACTGGTTAGAGGATCACAGTAAATATTAGTGCCATAATGTTTTTACCAGGCCACCACAGCTGTGACATTAAATCGCAATCCCTTTGAGAAACTTTGTGCCACTGGTTCACTGGTAAAGTTATCTAATATATATATATTTGTCATTTGCAGATTAAATTCATTGAAAGTTGACTGTCATGTGTGATGGTAGGTCCAATCAGGCACAATCCAAGTTTTTTTTTTGGGGGGGAAGGGGTTGAGAATTGACCTCAGGTGGCTCAAGAGAGCCACTGATACTTGGCTGACCCCATTGAGAGTTGGTTGAGGTATGTTTGTGTGTAATTCCCAATTTGTCCTGTATGAGGAGGTAGTTTTACACTCATGGGGCCCCATTCCTTAAACACTCTCTACTGTCATACATCTTAAATACATATATATGTTTTCAACATTAACATGTTCTCAGTCAATCTGTTCCATTCATCTGCCATTCATATTCTATAAAAGTATTTCTTTTCATCCTTATTTACAGTTTTTTTACTTAATTTCATATTCTTTTCTTTGTTTGCCCTATCGCTACATTTCTCAAATAACTGTCAACTGTACATTTTGTTGATCCTTTTTGAAAACTTAAAGGTTGTGATCAAGTTACCCCTCACACTTCACTGTACCAAGGTAGGTAGCTTAGCTTGCTTAATTCTGGTACCATCTTTTTTCCCCCCCATCTGAACCTTCTCTGATGAGCCTGTTGTTCTTCATTAGGTGCTGTGACTAAACCTGAGAAATATATTCTAGTTTTGGGTTTATGTAGGCTATGAATAGCTTACCTGATATATCTGTATCCATATACATGATAGCTGTTTTGATACTTGTATGCAGACAATTTGTCTCCTTAACTTTTTTATTAATAAGGGACCTAGGCAACATTTAGGGATGATGTTTACTCCTAGTTTCTTCTCATATAGAATCCTTCAGCTTATTTCCTGCTAGGTAATAATGCTATTGAGGCCACCTTGTCCCTTCCTCTTTATTTTACATTTGCCCAGGTTGAATTTCATCAACACATTTCACGTGGAAGAGTGGTGTGAGGAGAGAATCAGACTTAGGAAATAGTGGAGGTCAAAATTATAAGTAGATGCTTGAAAAGGTTAGAGCAATCATTCTTCATTAGGTTAGGTTGTCTATTTATCTACATGTCTCATGCCTGTTCCAGCTGGAACTCCCTCAGAGGGATGGCCACAGCAACAGAGTCTCCATAACTAAAGAACTCATGTGCCACTTCTTAGCTTTTTGTGCCTCACCCTCAACAGGCCACTGGCATAGGGCAAGTCTAGCAGAGTGTTTGCAGAGGCTCCTACCTAATGTTCCTATTGACTGCTACTATCCAGTGCTCTTACCTACTCCTTCTACCTACTGTTTCTACCTGATGGTCCATGCTAAATGTTCCTACCTACTACTTCTATCTACTTTTTCTACCAATTTGCTAAAAGGCAGGGCTAGTGGGTAGTGTTCACCACAGGAATATCTAGAGTTACGAAGAATGAGCTGCATAAGTTAAGTGTTGTTAGTGTTACATATGACAAGGAAGGATTGTATGTTTGTGAACAGATTGCCAGTAATCCACATGTTAGTGAGGCAGAAAGAAAAGACAGCTGCCTAGGTCAGAGTAGTGCAACTTGACAACCAATAAAAAGTTGGCTTACTAAGCAGATATCTTTAACCTTCCCAATACCCAGGTGGGTAGTACTGGTAATATTTCTCCCTGGTTGTTGGCTGCCTACCAACTAATGATAAATATTTCCAAGAAGTAAAATTTTTGCTGAAAAACAGGAACAAAAATGACAAACAAGCATGTCTTAGAGACTTGCCTTTGACTACTTATCAGATGTGACCCAGTGTAGTCTTGAAGGCAATAAAGTTGTCCTGAAGCAGATAAGCCTTATTCTATGAAAAGTATTTTTGACTCAGAAGTACTTCACTTGTGTTTGGTTATTTTTTTCTTAAAGAACACCAGATGATAAGAATTAGGTAGGACAAAACTGACTTATAGCTCTGTATGAAGTAGCATAAGTGCTATAGATAAGAGAAGGTAAATAAAAGAATGATAATTCAAGGTATCATTTAGAAAAATTTATTGCTTTAGCTGCTTCCCAATTTCCTGTTTGTGCTCTAAACCCAGATTATCTTTATGTTCCCAACAGGTTGCCTTTGACTACATCCTGGACAATATTGTAAATC
The DNA here is from genome assembly GCA_032361705.1 of Panulirus versicolor. Lineage (NCBI taxonomy): Eukaryota > Metazoa > Arthropoda > Malacostraca > Decapoda > Palinuridae > Panulirus > Panulirus versicolor. The sequence goes on along the minus strand of JAUUDZ010462171.1, from coordinate 7,868 downwards.
AAAAGCTGTTCTCTATGCAGGAGTCATGGCCTTTCATGAAACCTGTCAATAAGAAAAATGTCAAAGATTATTATGAAATAATTCAGAACCCAATGGATCTCTCTACAATAGCGAAAAAGGTTAAAAGTAAGTGTTGAATATTGTGATTAATAAATTTCTAGTGTAGCTTTAGTGGAATACTTTTTTTACTATGTATTGCTAAACAGTATGATTTTTACTGATAGTAATCATTCATTTGTTTTTGTTGGTGTATGACTCCTGAGGGAAATTAAATATGAAAGAATACTTCAGCAGTTTAAATATAAGGATGATTATTCTATTTAACCTTATGTAATATGCCATATGTTGTTTGGTTCTTGTTAGTATCAAATTCAAACCTGTTTGGCATTTTGTTTCTCACTCCACAGTAATTGTGAATACCATTGTATATACATGTATAAACTTTTGCACATACTCCCTCATCTTTCGTATCCACCACTTATTTAGTGTGTCCTTCTTTATCCCTTCACTCTACATGTTTATACTTTGTGAAATGATATTTCCATATTTGATTCATATTTTCTTCATTCATGATTAACTCATTGGCACTTTGTCTGTACTTTAGATATAGTAGGGTACCATTTTTCTCCACTGCAATTTGTCTTGCAAGCATGAGATATATTCCATGGGAATATACAGGTTAAGGCTCTGTCTGCCTTCATATATGGAGAAGTGGCACCTGCCTTTGCTCACCTTTTTCTCCTTGTTGGTACACCATCTGCCAATTGGCTCCTACCACTGGATTGAGATCATCAAACCATCCTCCTACTGTCAAATGGGAGCTCATATTCTGTTAGATCCCATGTGCATTTGGACATGTGCTGTCATCAGCTGACATTCAAAGATCAATACTGTATTTCTTTTTTTTTTTTTACTGATTATTTACTTTCAGGCATGGTTTAGTGAAATGAATGAAGTGACTGGGGTGGATGGGTTTGCAGTTGAATTTTAAAGAGAGGGAATGTCTGTGTTGTTAATTGTTTAGTTAGGATTTTCAGTGTGTGTATGGATCATGATGAAGTGCCTGAGGATTGATTGATTGCCTGTATAAAGCCATAATTTAAAGGCAAGCAGGGACAAAAGTGAATGATCAAATTTTAGAGGTATTTGTTGAGTTTTCATGGAAAGTTGTATGGGAGAGTGGTAATTGAGAGGGTTATGGCATAGACAGAATATCAGATTGGGGAGGAACAGTGTGGTTTCAACTGGTAGTGGATATATGGATTAGGTGTTTGCTTCAAAGAATTGTGAGAAATACTTAGAGAAATGTAAGGATTTGTATGTGGCATATATATTGATCTGGAGAAAGCGTATGATAGGATTGATAAAGATGCTTTATAGAAGGTTTTTTGGATGTACAGTGTAGGATGAAATCTGTTAGAGGCAATGAGGAGATTTTATCAAGAGATTAATGCATATGAGTGATTAGGAGGAGAGGAGGGTGAATGGTTCCATTGAAGGTGGGTTTGTGGCATGAGTGTGTAATGTAATTATGGCATTTTAATCACTTTAAGGAGGGGATTGTGAAGGAGGTGAATGTGAGGCTTTTGGAGAGAGGGGCTGGTTTGTAGTCTGTCAGGAGTTTGGGGGGATGGCTGGAAGTTGAGTCAGTTGCTGTTTGCTGATGACACAGTGATGATGGCAGATTTGAGTGAGAAACTGTCAAAGTTGATGTATGAGTTTGGGAGAGTGTTTGAAGGGAAAAGTTAAGAGTATATGTGAATAGAATCAAGGTTGTTACGTTTAGCTGAAGAGAGAAATAGGTTAGTTTTTGTATGTGTTTGAATGGAGAGAACCTGAAGGACATGAAGTATTTTAGATACCTCGTAGCGGACTTGGCAGCAATTGAAACCATGGGAACTGAAGTAAGCCATGGGATGGGTATGGAGATGAAGTTCCTGGGTGCATTGAGGAATGTATAGGAGACTTGATTGTGTTGTATGGACATGGCGAAGAACAGAATAGGGTAAATGTGTTGGAATTAAAATGTTTGAGGAAAAAATATAGTTTGAGGAGTATGTATGAGAGAACTGTTGAGGGTGTGCTGAAATAAAATGGTTTGGATGTATAGAGAGGATGACTAGGAGGGTATATGTTTCAGAAGTGGAGGTGGCAAGGGAAGTAGGGAAACCAAAAAGGTGGAAATTTAGAGTGAAAGCTGCTTTGAGTTTTTGGGGCATGAATATGTCGGAGGGTGTAAGCCTTGGATGTACGGGATAGAGTGTATTGAATCAACGCGGTATGTATATATAAGGGTATATATGTAATGGGCTGAACCAGGGCATAGGAAGCAGTTAGGGGAAACTACAGAAAGGTCTGTGGATGGAGGATCTGTATTGAGTACTAATGTGGAAAGCAGAGAACAGGGACCTCTTGACTTACATGATAGTTACTTTCTTGAAAATAATTGCTTTAATCAAATAATGTAAGTAATGGAGGTTAGGCAGTTTCGGTATTGATAAGAGTGTACTGAATATTATAACACTGAAAAACTATCGTATACAAGTACTAGGAAGTATGAAATAATGTAATATACATAATATTATATTATGTTTTAATTGATAGGTGTGTAAAAGAGACTTTTGGATGTAAATGTGCTGAGAGGGGCAACTGGTGGGATGTTTGAACACTACCTTATGGAGGTGAGGATGAAGATTTGTAGAGGTTTTCAAAACAGAGGAAACAATGTCGGCTGAGAAAGAGTGGTGAGAGTAAATGAGCTTGGAAAGGAGACTTGTGTGAAGAAGTACCTGGAGAGATTGAGTGTAGAATGGCAAAAGGTGAGAGCAAATGAAGTGAGGGGAGTGGGGAAGGAATGGGATGCATTTAGAGAAGCAGTGATGGCTTGTGCAAGAGATTAACATGGCATGCAAAAGGTGTGAGGTGGGCAGATTAGAAAAGGTAGTGACTAGTGGGATGAAAAAGTAAAGTTGTTAGTGAAAGAGGAAAGAGAGGCGTTAGGGGGGTACTTACAAGGAAGGAGTGCAAATGATTAGATGTATAAGAGAAAGCAGCAGAAGGTCAAGAGGAAGGTGCAGGGGTTGAAAAACAGGGCAAATGAGAGTTAGGATGTGAGAGTATCATTAAACTTTTGGGAAAATGAAAGATGTTTTGGAAGGAGTTAAATAATGTGGGAAAGATAAAAGAACAAATGGGAATATTGGTGAAGGGGCAAAAGGGGAAGTGAAGTCAGGTAGTGATAGAGTGAGATGATGAAGTTAGTATTTTGAAGGATTGTTAAATGTGTATAAGAAAAATAATATCTACTGTGAAGATATCATAAATGAGATGGCCTTGATTAAGTCTTTCATATACTCATGAGTTTTAGCTACAGTAAAGAAAATATATGACAGAGGTTTAAAGAACTTTTAACTGATGAACTGTTACATAACATTCGCCATATACTTAAAAGACATTATCAGTCAGTGTGGAGCATTTCAGGCCTTCCTTGAAGATTCTAATGCCTTAACATTATGGAAGCCTCATGTTTGGAGCTCTCCCCTTTAGTGGATCATGACAAATATATGGCTGGTAACATTTGTTACCTCTTATTAGAGGGCCCTTCAGGAGTCTCTTTCTTTAGGTTTTGGTATTGATTTGATAGGCCCTATTTGGGATTTTTTTTTCCTGTTCCTATTTCTTCACTTTAGTCTAAGTGGAAGCTTTCAAAAGTCATAGACCTTTTACAGACTAATAGTTTTTCTGGCAGTTTAGCTCTTAAAGGTTCTGTTAAAACATTTCCTTATATCTGTGGGCTCTGAAAAACAGATAATGAATTACATGTTATGTCCGAACACAAGATACTTCTTGCTTTTGATGGCAAGCTGTTGTGTGTTAAGATAAACCTTGTACACCAATTGTCTGGCAAAATGTTGAACCACTAAATTTAGTGGTATGTTTGTTTCATTATCATCCACTCTTGGATGATTTTGTCAGGAGAGGATCATGTGTAATGCCAGATTAAATCACCTGGAGATCATTTTGATTACTAGAGATTACCAAGGGAATCTTTTATTTGTGCACATTAGAACCTTGAAACCTCTTTCAGCAAGATATAATTCTTTCTTGATCAAGAGATTCCTCTTGGTGGCTCAACCTAGGCTTTACACTAGAACAAATCAAAGATGACATCTACTTAAGCCTTCCTCAGAAGTATTTCGATGGAGAAAATCAAGAAAAGGAGCCTTTGGCTATCTTCTATCACCTTTTTTGAATGGTGCTTTTAGATATGTTGGATCTTTCCAGCGTAGCTCTGGGGATTCTTCTTCCTAGAGGGTAGGATTTTAGTGTGCTGTGAGCCACCATGAATGCATTTGTTTTCTGAATTTTATGTCTGATTGGAAAGCTTTTTCTCAAGCCCTTCTCCTTTGTATGGATATTCTTTCATTGCTTGTGGGTCTGGTTGCAGTGGAAGGAAATGATGGGTTTGAAATTTGAAATACCTTTTCTCTTCAAGATGGTATCCCTTGAACAATTTTCCTCTTTTTCTTGCCTGGATGGTCTTTCCCTCCTTTTTTTGAAAAATTTTCTCCTTGCATCTGTGACAAACTTAGTTTGTCACCATAATCTATGAATTGTAAGTTCTGAATGCCTAGGAACAAGTGGGTTGATGAAGTCACTTGTCGGTGGTGATCACTGATTGGCTGTTTAACAAGCAAAAGGCTTCTATGTTCCGAAGATTGACTGAAAAGAGTGAGAGAGTAAAAGCTTTCTCAAAACTTATAATGGGAAGTGAGTCAGTTGTTGTTCACCAATGATACAGCTCTGGTGGCTGGTTCGAGTGAGAAATTGCAGAAGTTGGTGACTGAGTTTGGAAAAGCTTGTGAAAGGAGAAAGTTGAGAGTAAATGTGAATGAGAGCAAGGTTATTAGGTTCCCTAGGGTTGATAGACAAGTAAATTGGGATGTAAGTTTGAATGGAGAAAAATTGGAGGAAGTGAAGTGTTTTAGAAATCTGAAAGTGGACTTAGTAGTGAAAGGAACCGTGGAAACGGAAGTGAGTCATGGGGTGGTGGAGGGGGTGAATGTTCTAGGAGTGATGAAGAATATGTGGAAGGAGACACCATGTCTTGAAGAGCAAAAATGGGCAAGTTTGAAGGAATAGTAATTCCAACAATATTATATGGTTGTGAGGCATAGGCTATAGATAGGGTTGTATGGAGGAGGGTGGATTTGTTGGAAATGAAATGTTTGAGGACAATATGTGGTGTGAGGTGGTTTGATCGAGTAAGTAAAGAAAGGTTGAGAAAGATGTGTGGAAATGAAAAGAGTGTGGTTGAGAGAGCAGAGGTGTGTTGAAATGGTTTGAACATACGGAGAGAATGAGTGAGGAAAGAGTGAAAAAGAGGATATATGTGTCAGAGGTGGAGGGAACAAGGAAAAGTGAGAGACCAGATTGGAGGTGGAAGGATGGGGTGAAAAAGATTTTGAGCGATTGGGGCCTGAACATACAGGAGGGTAAGAGGCGTGCAAGGAATATAGTGAATTGGAATGATGTGGTATAATGGGGTGGACATGCAGTCAGTGGACTGAACTAGGGCATGTGAAACATCTGGGGTAAACCATGGAAAGGTCTGTGTGGCCTGGATAGGGAATAGGGAATTGTGGTTTCAGTGCATTATACATTACAGCTAGAGACTGTGAATGAATGTGGCCTTTTGTGGCCTGTTTTTCTGGCGCTACATTGTTTAAGTGGAGGGTAGTACTGCTGTTTCCTGTGGGATGGGGTAGGAAGAGGAATGGATGAAGGCAAGCAAGTATGTACATATATGTATGTGTATATATGTATATGTCTGTTATATGAGTGGATGGGCTATTCATTCTTTGTCTGTTTCCTGGCGCTACCTTGCTGATGTGGGAAATGGTGATCAGGTGTAATAAAAAAAAATAGTAATAATATATATCATTGGTTATAATTTTTGTCATAATGATACCCAAATTCTAAGAGGGTTCTTTACTTAGTCTTTGATGAATTGTGTGGTATTTAAGGTGATATATCTTCTATAGCAATTATACTTTCTTCATGACAGAGTGCATTCCTCATTCTATTTGTCATGAAAAACATGGACTATGCAAGCAGACCTGTTTATATGATGAGGTAGAGGTCCATCAAGGTTGCTCTGGCCTTGGCTGCAAGTGCTGTGCTGTTAAAATTGGTAATTATGTTTCATGTATTCTTTTTAATTAGCTGATAAATGTCTGTCTTGAATGATGAAAGATGCTCCATTCCAAATTAATTTTCCTCATCAGCTTGCCACAGTTGTGAGGTTCCTCATCTTGGAAAACTTTGTCATCGTGGCAATGACCATGTACATGGTAAGTGGGTGTATTATCTTTGAATTATCTCTCATAACTAGAGAAGGTGTGCAAATTTTTTCAGTCGGTGGTTGGAACTTGAAGTGAACAGCCTTAATAATGTCCCTTATAGTCCTCTAGACTTATATTCAAATAGCAGCTGGTGGTTGGATGGTTAATTGAACTTTAGGTGCATCATCATTATTAAGTTACAACCACCAATCAGGAGAACTGGAACATCCTCTTCAGGTGTTCAAGATAATTCTAAGACAATACATGCTATCACCTTTGAACATCAGTTGGTTAATAGATATTTCAGAATTAGGATTATCAGTTGCCAGGATCAAAGATTTATCAGTATAGATTGAACTACACAATATTCTACAAGACAAAATCTAAGCTAACCTGTGTCATTAAGAACCATGTGGTGTTACCTTACTGTGAAAATTTAATCAAGATTTCCCATCACTAAAGGCTTCTGATGCTAAAGTAGCATACAGAACTCTGAATTAAGTTGAAGGTTCACCTATTTAGACTTCTCAAGTCATTTCATATTTGTTTTATGTATCAATTGCTTTTTAAAAAAGTAAAAAATTAAATATATGCCCAACAGGCAAGGACTAAGATATTAGGGTGAAAGAAAAAAGTGTTAGTTATTATTGGTTATAATCTGGTGGTCTGGCTGTTCATGTAAGAGACCGCAATCTTCCTGTTGACTGGGATTAAGCTTTGGAAATATTTGCTTGTACATTTATCATCGAAAGAAACTGAAATAAATCTAATATGATTGGTTTAAGTGCTAATTGTAACCATGGTGTTAGGTTTGGTTCATATAGATTAGATCCAATTATTGAAAATAAGATTGGTAATCCTAAACAATACTATGGAGATTGGTAATCCTAGGACAATACCATGGAAATTTTTACTTGTAAATTTAGTGTGATTAGGTAAAGTCCTATTTGTTTTCTTGATATTAGGTATGCTTCATATATTATTAAGACCTTCCACAAGGCATTTCTATCAACCGTTTCATATTCCTTCTCCAGATCCATAAGTGCTAAATACAATTCCATTTGTTTCTTTAAGTATTTCTTTTACACATTCTTTAAAGCACACACCTGATCCACACATCTTCTACCTCCACTGAAACCAAGATGCTCCTCCCCAGTCTGATGCTCTGTAAATCCCTACACTGCCTCAATCAGTACTCTCCCATACAACTTGCCTGGTACAATCAACAGACTTATACCTCTGTAGTTTGACCACTCACCTTTATTCCCATTGCATTTATATGGTGGCACTATACTTGCATTCTACCAAAACTTAGGTACCTCACCATTATCCACTCATACTTTGAAAATCCTTACTGATACAGTCTGCCACTTTCTTAAGAAATTCAACTACAGTAACATCCACTCCAGTCTCCTTGCCACATTTCATCCTACACAAGGCTTCTACACACAGCTCCCTTTCCACATCCAGGCCCCACAAAACTTTCCATGGTTTACCCCAGATGCTTCACATGCCCTGGTTCAA